>BSBK01003401.1:307500-582500 GCA_027943335.1 Chamaecyparis obtusa
TTTTAAAAAAAAGTTATTCAAAGTTGGCAAGAGAAGATATGAAATCATTCAATAGTATGTAAAATTGCATTAATATGGATAGCCATGAAACTCTTAATACTTGGATTCATAGTTGTAAGCTCATTGCAATCTATCTAATTTTAGACCAAACTCATACTTAATAAAACTATACTTAGATGAAGAAACTTGGTCTCCTCTTATTCTCTTTCAAATGAATTATCCATGGAATAATTGATAAGATGAAATATCAATGAAGAGACATATATACATTCTAGACTTTACTCATTACCTTCTCTGAGCAATTCTTAAACTGAACTACTAATTGCATTCTAAACACCTCACCTATGACTAGTAAATAAAATAAAGAGATCAAGCTGATGAAGTATTAGCCATATTGTAAAAAAATGACATTTCCAAAATTTTGTTTGAGCATTTAGCTCTCTGGATTTTGTATGGAGAAGGAAAATATTCCCTTACCATAGAGAATATTCTCCTTCTCTTAACATCAACATCTAATGGAATTTATTAGACTAATCTACACTTTAACCCATGCTTAGGTCAATACTATGTTGTTGATTGAGTCTAAATAAACTTTACTATAAAGAATTGCTATAAAGTTCTCCCCACTTGCTAGTGGTCCCCACCAAATCCCTCTTCCTAGGCGCAGGTGATGGGCATGGGAAAGCATTATGTTTAATGCTCAGTCAAACACCTCCCTACGTGGGTAAACAGGGGCCTTGAGAAGTGACCCTTAACAAAAAAGGAGATTTAATGCATTGTTCTTTTACTTTAGTTCCTTGTTTCTCTTGGGCTGACATGGCTTTAATAAACTCTCTAATCCTTCAAGTTACCTCCTTGCAAACACACCTAACTCTGACTTGGAAATCTGACACCTTCTCTTTTGTCATAAAAAGAGTCCTTCCTCCTTGCTAGGCGCACCACCCACTTGGTCATCTTCTTGGGGAATGCAGCACACTTGTCTTGTTTGTTGCATTGACTTTAAACATTTTCTTAACTTCTCTAGCCTTGGTTTGTGCAAAAATCCCATCCATGAGATTGGTGGGGCCCTCAAACCTTGTCTTCCCTTTTGTCCTCTTAAAAGTGCGCTCCCCTTGGCCTTATGATTGGCTAGTGGGTGATGTAGGTTAGCATAGGGGGTAGACTAGCCTTTTTAGAATTTGAATTTTCCCCCCTTGCTAATTTTAATTATTTGTTATTCCATGTCTTTAAGTAACTGAATTTCTTGCTAAACCATTGTTTTGCTCTAAATAGGAGCTTAGGCTAGGGCATTGGGTGCATAGGTTTATAGGATAGGATATTTATAATTGTGTTATTATTCTTTTTTATTATTGATTGGAATAGCATGGTAGAAATAGTTTATCAACCATTTATTTGTTATGAACTTAAGGTTGATATGTTTATTCCTTTCCTTGTAATTATTAGTAATTGGGTAATTAAGTTATAGGTTAGATGAGTTGTGTATAGAGTGGATTATGCACTAACTTTCCTTATTAAGGATAAATTATTCTAGGGATAGTTTATAATGTTAGGATATGGTTAGGAGATGATACCTTTATTTAACTTTTAATGTGTTAAAATATTAAGTAATGTTTAAGTTTAATTAATTTGGTGACCTGTCTATATTAGACCAGTTATGTTAAACCTCAGAGACTTATTGACACTTAAGATGATTGTCTAATTACTTACTAAATGTTTTAGTAGGTCATGGGTTCAATAAATAATCAATTAGTTAATTAGGGGATGAGTACAAGATGTTTAGGAAATAATTACTTGTTGTTATGTTAGATTGTTTTAGAGGAGAGAACATAGTATTAGTATGTTAGACTGTCAATTAACCAATTGGTTAGGAAGTGATAGGTATGGTGAATCATTAGGTGAGGGTTTATTGGAGTAGGACATCAGTTATTTAGATGCCAATTATAATCCTTTAGCCATTAAATTCTAATTTTGGTAATTAATGAATTAGACTTTTAGTTAGCAGTATTATGTTCCAACCTAACTAAGAATGAATTAAATGATTAATCTAGTATTTTTGTTGGGTTTATATTCATACACATCTAGCAGTGGAACTTCTTAACAAGATAATAGTCAATTCAATTAAAGTTCATTCTGATAACAGGACCTTCAACGTTTTCTTGATGAGGGCTTAGTTGAGATAGATTCCCCCTTGACAGATCCACTTTTTGTTACTGTCATTGCAAGCATATTCCTAACCATTTTCAGCATAGGCGTATCCATGTTGATCTTTGGCTAAGTAGATCGAAGTACGTGACAATGACATATGTTATTACATTTCACCCTTCAAAAAAAAAATTTGTTACGTTTTTGGTTGTTTATTTTTGGGCATGACATAATGCATCACAACATATACATAAAAGCATGCACATAAAATGTTAGAAATAGGGAATACTGAGAGGGAGGGTGAATTAGTATTCTACAAACTTTATCTTTTGCCCAATTATGGATTTAACAGATTATTTTTATACATGCATAACATAAGAAGCTAAACAACATGCATAGCAATAAAGAACTCATAACACATTATTTATTCTCGAGGAAACCCTAGCCAAGGGAAAACCCCGGTGCGGATAGTACCCACAAAGATCCACTAATCAAAAGTATCATGTTAAGGATGTTGACCCTGTTAAGAGTCTATTACAAGCATATAGTGTATCAATCCTAATTAAGGGACTATAGGCCTTGTTAGAAGCCTCAACCCTGTTAGGAGTTGTAGTACAAAATGTGATTACCAGATGAACCCACTGCCCAAACAAGCAATGTACAATATACACTGATTACAAAATAGGTTAAGGTACATAACCTTATGTTGTTTGCATCAATATCTCTTCACTGCTCTTTCACTATCGCTATTTACATATGCTTCATATACTTCACATCATATCACTTCACTATAAATCAAATGTTCACTATATTTTCTACTTTAGAATTACAATTACATTTATACCAATAGCTTTATCCAAGATTTAACATCTAGGATGTCATCCCTTTATATTGTTAAGTCATTATTTTGATAAACAAAATAATCCCTTAACTCTTTACTAGTTTTTTCTTCATATTCTATCATGTCGGCTTCACACTGTCTTCGGTAAAACTATCATAACTTATTCCATACATGTTGTACTGACTTGCACTCTGATGGGTGATCAATAGACATCATAGAGTCTATGTTCAAGTGCACAAGCATTGAACTTACTCCAATCAACATCACAAACAAAAACTATGTCCAGGTTTACTGGTAAAACACTGTCTCACACTTAGACAAATTTGCAATGCGCTCTGTCATACTTGCTCTCTGACCTGTGTGATCTTCATGTGGATCATATGTTTCCATAATGAAAACATCTATGTAATCAACTCAACCAAATTGCCAACAATCTCCCCCTTTGTCATTGGTGGCAACATATGAGAAAATTGGCTAAGTGTACAACTCAAAATCTCAAAAATGTTTAAAATTGTGGCCATAGTATAAAATACATACTATCCTTATAACTCCTCAAAAAATATTGTCTCTAATATAGTACTCCCCCTAAGAGTAACAACCCTTATCATATACTATCAATTTTTTTCTATATATCTCTCCCCCTTTGACAACAATGACAAAATAAGGTAGGGAGGATTACAAAATTGTATCACAAAAAGTTATACCTCAATTCATTTATTGCAAAGCTGGTAGGCTTGCAACACAATCTACAAAATCTATCTTCATGGATTCTATATCCTTCTCCCATGATTTCTTAATGGAATCTGCCACATTAAGTAGTGTGCTCAGTCCATAAGAAGCTATTTCACATGCTTGGAGGTTTTCAAAGTTAAATTTCTGAAAAGATGTCTTAGCTGAAAGACAATCTTCCAATTGCTCTACAATTATACTCAACTTCATAGAAGCATGCTCTCTCAAAAGAGTGTATCTTCTCAATTTTTTGTCTTTCTCATCTTGCACAACTCTAATTTCATCATAAAGTTTTCTAACTTTCTTCTCAACATCATAGACCTTCACATTGGGGCTAGACAGAAGGTTTGTTTCATTCAAAATTTCTGCTTCCTTTAACTTTATCTTCTGATCTTCCTTCGCTGTCAAAGTCTCTAATTTTGTACACTATATGTACAAAGATTTTCCTATTTCCAAATGCTTCCTCAAATCCTTGATACAGATATCAAGAGTGTTGATATCATTTCTAATATTCTGACTGATGTTCAAAAGCATTCTAGCCTCATAATCTGCTTGTGCTTTTACTTTTGCAATATCAGCTAGGTTTGTGAATTCATTATCAAAGGTGCTCATTACCTTCTTTGCTTTCTCCACAAGGTCTGCTTCTAAAATTTGTGTGGTTATAGTACTTTGTAACTTCTTAGTTAGTTCCTTCAGACACCCTTCAAGACTCTTTACTTTCTTATTCTTACCAATGATTTTATTCAAGGATGTGATCAACTCCAACTAATCATCATCATCTACTTCTTTTCCCAAATGCTCAATCATAGATCCAATTTGAGTCTTCTTTCCAATCTCAAGAGCGAGACTAATATCTTCTTTGCTGGGAATGGGAAATTGTTCCTCTGTTACTGGTGGTTCTACAAGGGTTGTCTCTGTCATCTCTTCTTCTTTTGTAGCTTCCTGTTCTTCAAAGGCCGAATTGTCAACAATGTTCTCCAAATTCTTGAATAAATTTTCATCAGTATCCAAGGTGATTTTTGTACCTTCTACATTCATTGTTTCATCTTCAATATTAATAGCTGGAGAAGAGGGAATGTCCTCTTGTATTTTCTCACCTGCTTGCTCTACTGCAACTGATGATTCTCCAACATATTCTGCCATAACCTTGATAATAGCATGTTCTGTCTCAGAATTTATTTCTTCATACCTACCTCCCATAATCTGAATTGTTCTCCTTTTAGTTCTTAGATGAGTGCTTAGGGCTTTCATGATCTAATTGAAATGATTTTCATCTCTTATGTCACAAAGATTTCTCACAAGCTTTTCTCTGATAGTTCTCTCTTCCTCTGATGGTCTCTTCTTCCTATTTAGAAGTTTTTTATATAGATCATCAGGTATCTGTCCCTGAATAGTATCAAAATTCTTGCCAGTCAAAATCATATGCTTCACAATTGCATTTTCTAGATTAAGTCTGTCAGTATAATCATAAAGATCATAATATTTGTTCATTCTTGCAAAGTCACCATTCTCAATAATCTACTCATTAAGCTTTTCAACTTTTGGTTTCCAAGCTTTCTTCTTAGTAGTGACATCATCTTTAACTTCTACAATCTTTCTTGGAATTGGTTGCACTAGAGTTTTATGTCTCTTTCCTGGTCCAGTAGCACTTTCCTTAACTCTTTTGCTAGGTGTGGAGGAAGTGGATCTAGTAGACATCTTTGCTCCTATGTCCTTCTTAGGTACTTCCACTTTCACCATTACTTGTGGTTCTTCCTGTTGCACTTTAATTGATGATAAAGGAGGGATAGACAAAAATTCATTTTGTCCACTCTCTATGATTGTTGTTGATGTCTGCTTTGCTACCAAAAACTCTCTCTCTATCAATCCTATGTCTTTTAAGATTTTCTTAATAGTGCTCTCAACTCTCTTCTTAGACTTCTTTTCTTCAATTAGAATCTTTGTAGAGTTGAAGTTCTCCTCAAAGGTTCCAAACCTATTACATTGAGTGTCCAACTTACACTTAAGTAGTCTGCTAACATACTCTTCAGTCTCTACCTCAGATATCTCATAGTCAAGAGGGTCTATGAACTCTTTTCTAGGCTCTACTACTTCAATATAGGTAAAGTCAGTATCCACCATAAAACATATATCATCTATATATTTTTCAACAAGAGACTTAGGGATCCTTGATTTGCTAGACACAATATTCTAAAATGTCTTAATAACAAGTACTACACTCTCATTTACACTGTCAATAACATGTCTTCTATATACTAAGTTAATCATTTCCATTGTAGTTTGTCCATCATTCCGGTCATTTCCTATGGTGTAAGGAAATCTCCTCAAAATATGAAAGAACATATATGTGATTAGGTATGAGAACCTAAACTGTGTATACTTAGTTTTCTTGATCTTCTCCAAGTTCTCAAACAATTGAATTCTTAGAATTTCACACATATCAACTGGTACCCTATCAACACACATTAGATAGGCTACATGTACCATTCCAGCTGCCATGTCATCCTCTCTTGAATTTGCACAAAACTTAGTAGTTAGGATCTTGCATAAGTATCTCACATCATCTTGTTTGATCTTACTAATCACAATTCCTCTACCATTATAGGATGAGTTTGTGTTTTCAATGACTGTTTTCCTCATGTTTTTCTCATTAAAAGGAATAGCTCTAGTTTTAGATAATCCAGTGACTTCATGAATCAAATTAGTTGTAATATCTATCACTCTATCTTCTAGCCAAAACTTTCCATTATGAATTCTGCTCAAAATAATCTTAGTGCATTCTTCATTGTCAAATTCATACTGTAATCCATATTTAACAATTTCATTATGTTCCAAATATTTAGAACCTTGTTTTAGTGTCATATCCTGATTGTAAATTTTTTGATATTCATCTATGAAATCACTATCATTCACTATCTCTAGTTTGTATCCAAGATAACTTCTGACATTTTCTAAGTGTAATACTCCATCTGGTACGAATGATAATGCAAACCTAGGGTCTTCTTCTGAGGGTTCTAATGGTTCCCTTTTCAATTTAGGTCTATTCTTATCTCTGACATTGTGTATTAAGAAAACATCCATGATTTCTTTAAATTCCTTTATTGATTCAAAGATTTGTCAAGTAAAATACCTTAATTTCATGATTTTAGGGCTTGCGTAGATTTAGCACAAAATTCTTCTCCAAATCCTTGCAAAATGCTTTTAATCATTGCTCTTTGATCTCCTTGACAATTTAATTCACTTGATGATCAAACAATACCAATCATAACCTTTTATTAATTCAATCTCACTTAGATCTAACATCGCATTCAATTCTTTTGCCGCTTCTTTCCAAAAAGTTGTCTCTGCTAACCTGCAAAACTTAAAACTTCTTGCGATCTCACAAAACATAATATGTTTCTTTGTGCTCTTAACCATAGCATTAAAACATCATAAACTACCTTGCATTAACTACACAAGACTTGGCTCATCATATATCTACTACTACACTAAATCTAAGTTCCTATTCTACTGCAATTTACATAAATTAAGTACTTTGAGATAGGTCAGGTAAAGATTCATTCTTACCTTTCAATACTTCACCTTCCTGATTACCTTCAATGTTTGAATATGTCTCCTTGATCTATGCTTTTGATAAACTTCACTTCATCTAAATTACTACAGCATCCTTTTTTACTATTACTTGCATCTTCATTTCTTCTTGCATGATTTTTTGGGTTAGGATTAGGATAAAAAACTCTATTGTTCATTCTGCAAAACCTTGTTGTATGTCCAATCTTGTTGCATATCTGACAAACAATTCCATTGTTTCCATATCTTGGTCCAAGTTGATTGATTTGTGATCTGCAGTTTCTAGCAATGTGTCCAACCTTGTTGCATCTATAACACACTACTCCATTTCTTCTATTCATATCTTCAGTAGGTTTCTTATCTTCATTGTTAGTATTTCTAAACATTCTACTACCATCATTATTCTCAATAAATTTAGGTTTCCTACAATTAATAGCTTTATGTCCAAAACCATGACAATTGTAACAATAACCATTAAGAGGTTTAAATTGTTTACCTGTGCAATCTCTCTTCATATGACCAATAGTATTACAAGAAAAACATCTACCTTTGAATTCTCTTTGCATACCTTTGTGTGATTCCTCTTGCTTTGGTGATTCTTCTTCTTTAGGTGTATCTTCAGATTTGTTGATCTCATCAAACTTCTTCTCATCTATGCTTTCAGATATCTTCAGATCCAGTTCCTTGCCTTCATCATTTGCTTTAAAAGTGTTGAATCCAAGACCAGTCATATCATAGAATGGTTTCTGATAAGATATTTGTTCATCAATCTTCTCAGTAGTTGAATATAGCCTTTCAAGTTGTTGTTTGGATTGAGTCAGTTCACCTTTCACAATCTTATTGTATTTCTCAAGTTCATCATACTGCAAATTGACTTTCTCAAGTTCATATGTTACTTTACAAAGTTTAAATTTTAGTCCTTCATTTTCAATCTTTAGACTTTCATTCTCAGATTTCAAATTTGCTTCATTCTTGCCATTTCCATCTTTCAAAATAAGCTTCAAATTTGCTATCTTCAATTCATGCTTAAGGATCTCATTTTCTTTTTCCACATTGTCATCACAATCTTCAATAAAAACTTCAGATTCCTTTTCAGATCTCAAATCTTCCAATTTCTTTTTCAGTTTCTTGATGGGGTTCTTTGCATCATCATACTTTCTTTTCAAAGTATCTTTTTCAATAGTAAGCAAGTCAATTTGTTCAAGAGATTCTTCAAGATTCTTCTGTAGTTGATCCATATCCATAGAGATCTTACTCAAGCTACTAGGCTTTCCTTGAATGATTCTTTTCCGAGTAACTAAGCTCTGATACCAATTGTTAGAAATAGGGAATACTGAGAAGGGGGCTGAATCAGTATTCTACAAACTTTATCTTTTTCCCAATTATGGATATAATAGATTATCTTTATACATGCATAACATAAGAAGCTAAACAACATGCATAGCAATAAAGAACTCATAACACATTATTTGTTCTCGAGGAAACCCTAGCCAAGGGAAAACCTCAGTGGGGATGGTACCCACAAAGATCCACTAATCAAAAGTATCATGTTAAGGATGTTGACCTTGTTAAGAGTCTATTACAAGCATATAGTGTATCAGTCCTGATTAAGGGACTATAGGCCTTGTTAGAAGCCTCAACCCTGTTAGGAGTTGTAGTACAAAATGTGATTACTAGATGAGCCCACTGCCCAAACAAGTAATGTACAATATACACTAATTACAAAATAGGTTAAGGTACATAACCTTATGCTTCTTGCATCAATATCTCTTTGCTGCTCTTTCACTATCGCTATTTACATATGCTTCATATACTTCGCATCATATCACTTCACTATACATCAAATGTTCACTATATTTTCTACTTTACAATTACAATTACATTTATACCAATAGCTTTATCCAAGAGTTAACATCTAGGATTCTATCCCTTTATATTGTTAAGTCATTATTTTGATAAATAAAATAATCCCTTAACTCTTTACTAGTTCTGTCTTCATATTATGTCATGTCGACTTCACACTGTCTTCGATAAAACTATCATAACTTCTTCCGTACATGTCGTACTAACTTGCACTCTAAGATGGGTGATTAATAGACATCATAGAGTCTATGTTCAAGTGCGCAAACACTGAACTTACTCCAGTCAACATCACAAACAAAAATTGTGTCCAGGTTCACTGGTAAAACACTATCTCACACTTAGACAAATAAGCAATGCGCTCTATCATACTTGCTCTCTGACCTGTGCGATCTTCATGTGGATCATATGTTTCCATAATGACAACATCTATGTAATCAACTCAACCAAATTTCCAACATAAAATATATATTAAAACTATTGAACCCTCAAAGTATATACACATGTACAAACTTTAAAATATAATTAAGTAATCTATCTAATGTCATGTAAGTAAAAAAAAATTAATTAAGTAACTAACTAATGTCTTAAGGGGAGGTAATGCATCACAACATATACATAAAAGAATGCACATAAAATATATATTAAAACTATTGAACCATCGAAGTGTATATATGTACAAACTTTAAAATACAATTAAGTAATCTAACTAATGTCATGTGAGTAAAAAATAATTCATTAAGTAACTAACTAATGTCTTAATGGGATGTCTTAAGGGGAGGTAATGCATCACAACATAAACATAAAAGTATGCACATAAAATATATATTAAAACTATTGAACCATCAAAGTATATACATGTACAAACTTTAAAATACAATTAAGTAATCTAACTAATGTCATGTAAGTAGAAAATAATTATTTAAGTAACTACATAATTCTTAAGGGGAGGTAATGCATCACAACATATACATAAAATCATGCACATAAAATATATATTAAAACTATTGAACCATCAAAGTATATACATGTACAAACTTTAAAATACAATTAAGTAATCTAACTAATGTCATGTAAGTAAAATATAATTAAATTAACTCAGTAATGTCTAAAGGGGAGGGAATGCATCACAACATATACATAAAATCATGCACATAAAATATATATTAAAACTATTAAACCATCAAAGTATATACATGTACAAACTTTACAATACAATTAAGTAATCTAACTAATGTCATGTAAGAAAAAACAATTAATTAATTAACTAACTAATGTCTTAAGGGGATGTCTTAAGGGGAGGTAATGCATCACAACATATACATAAAATCATGCACATAAAATATATATTAAAACTATTGAACCATCAAAGTATATACATTTACAAACTTTAAAATACAATTAAGTAATCTAACTAATGTCATGTAAGTAAAAAATAATTAATTAAGTAACTAAATAATGTCTTAAGGGGATGTCTTAACATACATAAAAGCATATAATTAATTAACTAACTAACTAACAATTACCAAGCATGCATAACTATATATATATATATATATATATATATATATATATATATATATATATATATATATATATATATATATATATATATATATATATATATATATATATATATATATATATATATATCAAAACATACATGTAGTTCAACATACATAAAAGAATATATCCAATATCAAATGCATTAAATAAGAGTTCAAACTGTAGAGTTCAAATATGAAAGTATGAGAGCTACAAAAATAAGTTTATCCTAAAGCTCCTAATACATATAGTCTGAATCCTCTCTATCTTTTATTATCTCTAAAAAAAATTCATGTTCTTCAATAGACAACCTCCACTTTTGATTGCCACGTCCTCTTTTTTGCAATGTTTCAAATTGTAACTTTGTTTCTATAACCAAATGATTGTAATGTAGAACTTTTTGGCCACACATGTATTCAATAAATTGAACAACATTTTTGTCGATCTTTATTTGTTGATAATAGGTTCCTTCAATAACAACTGAACCGGTTGGATATGTATGTCCATCATCATCTACACTTTCTTGTGGAAACTTGTATTTTTCTTTCGTGCATCTTAGTAGATAATAATCTACACTTTCTCCATTGTCAGGATCCGCAACTACAGCAAAAATATCACCTATACAGATGGATTCTATTAAAATTAAACATGACTTGCATGATAAATTAAAATTAAATACAAGAACATGTACATGCACACACCTGTAACAACTAAATTAGAAACACACTCATAATTAGTTGAATATATAGGATCATGAATGTTTATGTCATTTTCATCATCTTCATAAGGAGACATTTTGATTAACTCCTTCATATCCCATCGTGAAACATATCCATTTTCAATATTCTCACATTGAATCATTGGATTGTCCTCAACGCAATGAGCACAAAAACATGATTTTTCTCTTACTTGAATCAAAAGAGGCTTGTGTTGTCCTGTAGTCATTGATTGATGTAAACTTATAATACCAACAATTCTTTGACAATTGTAAGGATTAGATCGGTCTATATCTGTTACAAATATGAAATGAAAGTTGCACATTTTTAGATCAACAATTATGATAAAATAAATGAACACGAAATCAAATTTTAATTTAAAGTTTTACAACAAAATATAAATTACCTTTCACTTCCCAAAAATAATGTTTGTTGTATTTGGTGTCCCGAATAGAAAAATAAATTTGACACGATTCAACAATTTTCTTTGAATTCTCTATCATGTTACCTATACATTTCTGAACTATCAGTTTAAAGTAAATGGATCTAAGCTAAAATTATATTATTTGAAATATATATATATATATAGTGAACACCATTTGTACCTGCAAGTTCATGTTGGTGTAGTGCACACTTCACACACGATCCTGCTCCATCGTGCTCTCCTTTTCCATGTCCACTTTCAAAGAAGTTCCACATAAACTTAACATTGCATCTAGCATGTTGCATGGCTAGCCAATTAAAGGCTTTTGCAGATTTAAATTGTCCTATAAAATTAAGTTGTACATGCATACATACATGTTATAATTTAATAATTTAACAAGTAGTTAAATGATAATGAAAATAAATTGAAGTAGATATACTTACATGCACAACCATCAAACTGAATCTAGTGTTGTGAAGCCTTTATCCCATGATTCGTTGATATCTTGAAAATACATTGCAAAACAATGAGCCACATAGCTCCTATCATGAACCTTATCATTGTTGATATAGAAATGAACCTCCTTGATGATAATGCATTCATTTGGATCAGTACTTTGTATCTCATCCAAATCAAATTATGCATGTATATAGGTTACTTGCACAAATATTGCAACCTATTCAAAATGACAATATTGAGCTTGAAGCTCTATTTGAGGGGAAAATGTATAGTTCTCAAAGAAATCTACAATTGAAAGAATACAACCAAATGGAAAACAATCTTTGGAATCATGAAACTATTTAGCTTGCCATCGTGCACCATGACAATGCTGGATATGTGGATAAATTAGAGTACAAAATTTGGCCATAAACTCAAGGTAGGTCAATTCACTTTCCTTCAATACAAATTTTTGGATTCATCTCTGGTCTTAGTTCGATATGTCTCATATTCAAATATTTTCCACAAAACTAGTGTTGAAACATTAATATTCTCAATTTTCAATGGAAATTTATGCAAATCTCCACAATCATTGCACGCACTCTTTATACATTGTACTTTGAACTCATCTAAATCTTCTAATTTATCACATAAAATAGACTTCACAAATTATGTCGTACTTCCAGGGATGACCATATTTGAATCAAGAACTTCCATAACTTTTTTATATGATTGCAAGTATAGATGAAAATCAACATGATTTCGACAACAACAAGTTTCATGAACCTTATTTATGCATACAAAGAGAAGGCGCAACCTCTCAAACATTCTTTGACATATTTTCACATCAGAAAATTCTTGCTTGAATTCTTCAAATAATTCACTTTGTGTTGTATCTATAAAATGTTTTAGATGTGCAGTTTGCATACTAGTCTCTTCATCTTTCATCTTTATTGTATCCATTCTATTAGAAGAAACATGGGACTGAACGCTCCAATATTCAATGACCAGTCTTTTTGCATCTTCAAAAACTTTATCTTTTTGAGGAACTCTACAAATATTTACCCAATTCTTTTCAATGTTTTCATCTAACATATTTCTCTTCCTGATATATCTTTGAATAGTTCTTCTAGATACATTCAGTAAATTAAAAATTTCTTGTACTTGTTTTCTCTGTGTGAACCTCCTACTAGATAAAGTAGTCATCAATGCTCTACATGCAGCACTTAAATAGGCTTCTCGACTTGAGTTGTTAATTTTGTTCAATGCATCTTGCAAATTTTCAACTATTGTTCATTTTACACTGTCTCATTAGCTTTTCTTGTTATCAACACCCAACAACTCCAAAATAGGAGTCATTTATTTTTTCCTAAACAACCTAGCAAATAATTGAGCTCTTCCATATATACTTTTATTTTTAAAATATTCATCCCAAATTGTTTTGCAATGCGCTTTAATTGTGCTTTCAGATACCATTTGTTCAGATGAAATTTGACTGAAAAGTGAATCATCATTCATCTCCATCAAATTTCCCATGCCAAAAGATATATTTCCACCTTCAAAACTACCAATTTATTCCCCTACTTGAATTGCATCTTCTTGAATATCAATAGGTTCTTCCTGAACTTCAACAGGATCTTCCTAAACTTCAACAAGTTGATCTTGATTACATTTTGTATAACCTTTCATTTTTTCATCCCTTATTCAATAATTTTTTTTTTTTCTATTCCTTTTATTCCCCATTGCAAAAAGTATTCAAATTGAGAGGTTCAATACACCTACAAACACAAAACCATATACCTAAGAAAAAAATCAAAAATAATATTAATAAGTTCATAATTCAAGTAATAATTGAACAATTATTTAATTAAAAACACAAAAAAATTAAAGTAATTAATAAATTTGTAAAAAACTATTAAAACTCTATAAAAAATGATTTTATTTAAAAAATCATTTATTCCAGGTTGGATTTTATCAATTTGTCAATTTTTTTAATTCAAAAAATAATTCTTTAAAATATGAGGTTTGAGGGGCGTGGTCATCCACACAACCGTGTTTGGTCGCCCTTAGTTTTGATCGAACCAAGTTCGGCCGAACCTACCAATGTGGCATCCCATGTGGCAGCCAAATAAGAAAAAAAAAAGGATTTTCATAAGTTCTCACTTGTGGATCTGAATTCTCCATCAAAATTTAGCTTTCTATAAAATCTCAAAATAACATTTTGTAGAGCTCGGAGTCAAGATTATGGTCATATAATTTTTATAATGTTTTGATTTCATATAATATATTATAATTTGAAAATACTTCAAGTAGGTATTTTAACATTTAAGAACACACTTGTTCAAGAAAAGAAAAAAAATAGCAAATCATGTCAGAAAAATTTAAAACTTATATTTAATACTAGAGTAGAGAGTCATCTTCAAGAATATTTTTTTTTTCTTAATGGTGTAGATTTGATAGGGAAAATTTGGTGGGAACCAAACACCGTTGATTTTGGGTAACATCGACTTTTGATAGTTATAACAGATAAAATATATACTAAAATCCAATCTTTCTTTTTTTCTGCACTAGCTATACATGTAATCTAAAACATATTCTAAAATCAGAGGAAAAAAAGATTATTTGCATATAGTTTTTTGGTGGGAACTAGACCCTAGATTTTCAGCATATTTCAGCAATAAAAAAATGGAATTAAAAAATTAAAAAACTATGTCAAATTTTTTTTAAACAATTATAGGCATAAACTTCATCCAGTTTTACACATTTCATTAGTTTGCATCATCTTCAAATTCTAAACACAAATGCCACTTTTATGTTGTTAAATTTGAAAATTTTGCATGTTGTTGACCTTTTCCTTTATAAAAGTGTGACACAGGTTTGTACTTTTAACCACATTTAATTCTCATTTGTGAATATCAACTTGTAATCATGAAAAATCATTATTTTTAGATCTCCAATACTCTGTCAGACAATCTCCTTGAGATTTGTAAATTATTTTTTCTCGATGTCCAAATTCAATATATCTGTAGCTTCTCCTCATGTCAGCCTGTGATGCTCGGTAATACATTTTCCTTCTACTTAGTAATATATGTATCTTCTCTTTGTTCAAAATATTTTGTAGCTCGGTACAACTCAGTGCTCGGTACTTATTTTTCCTTTCTCTGCCTTTCTCAGTATCTAAACTTCCTTTCCCTTAATCGAAAACTATCTTTCCTTTATTTCATTTATCGACTAGCTTTTTTCTCTTACCGACTTGACTTTCCTTCTTTACCGATTGACTTTGACAATCAATATGACTTTATCATAACTAATAAAAAAAATAACTCTATAGGAGTATCACAAGATAGTTGATTACTTAAGTGAGATTTTTGGTTTATGTTGATTCACCCTCCCTCTCAACATTCGATGTGTGTTCAAAACTTGCGTCATAATCTCTTGACAAGTCGAATAAAAAAAAAACAAAGCACCTAAAAATCATCATCATTATGGAAAAAGACCTCCCTTCAAAATGTTCAAATGTCATCATAGATAAGAATTTTATATTTTATAGGAAAATTGTCATTAATCCCCCAATAGAACATATCCAATTGTTGTACTCCATAGCATACAAAAAAATTGTCAACTCTATTTCCTTCTTGATACATAAGAGAGACAATGAATTCATTTCATCCCTTAAGTATATCTAGGCTATCAACTATAAGATTATATCCCTTTAAGGTAGTTCATAATATTTAAAGAATCACTTTCCAACCATATTATCATATATCCTTTAGTGAAAACTATTTTGATACCAATTTAGTTACCACTTTCCTCAATAATGTGGTATATATGGGTCCCAAAGGGAGGGCCACAATCAAGAAAAATAGCTAGAAGAATCTAGAAGAATATTAAAGGGTAATCTATCATCTAGGAAAATCATATCTCTAAATATTCTAGTGTTAAATTCCTTCCATACACCCCAATCAATATGGTATATAGTGAGGAACAATAAGATTCAAAGAGAAGTATTCAATGAAGGAGGGGACCACTGAATATAGCACTTTGAAAAATAATATGAGAAGACCCAAGATAACAACCAAATCTTGAATATTAGCTATTACAAAAAAAAAAAAGAATATGGAAGGCATCATGTGTTACTTCATTACATAGAAAGCATCAATTAGGAAAGGAAAACAGTTGGAATTGTTGCATTATGGTGTTGGTATTCAATATTTTTTTCACTAATGTCAACATATATTTAGTTATGAAGGGTTAGGAATTGCAGAATAGTGCATGGGCATGTTGCATAGAGTGGTACACACGTCGTACAATGTCTTAGCTTATGCGGGATTAGATATATGTTCTAGGATGAGTATTAGACCTATTCCTATGAGCACAAAGGTTGATATGGTCATTTGTAAAAGTTGTTAAAGGACTAGTAAAGACTAGCTAGCGGGGCCAGAAACAGGGGAACTCACAGAGTGAGTGGCAGTGTTTTCTACATAGCTCTTATGAAATAATGGATTACAGTATGAGAGCTTGAGATATGTTAGATGACATCATGGAGAAGCTTCTGTGTGATCACATTATGTTTGTGTGATCATTGACATCGTATGTGATGTGTTTTCCAGCAAAGAATTATTTGGAAGCAGACTAGGTAGGGTAACGTGTGGAAGGATAATTATCTTTGGATAATTGATGGAGACAACTATCTTGTGATTTATATTTGTTGTAATATGTTTAGGGATGACATGTGTGTTTCTGTATTGCATAATGTAATTATTTTTAATGTAATGAGGTCCTATAATGGTCGACCTCTAGGAGATTTATTATTTGTAACTTGTATATGAGGAAGGGATTTCCTTATAGTTGATGCATGTTCTAGAGAAGGATATATGGGAGATGAAAGGCTATGAGATCTATTGTTTCTAGGGAAGAAGGTTTTGCATCAATGCACAAGGGTGAATTATCCTGGTATGGTAGTTTTGAGAGCTTGATGATATTTTTTGTAAAGACTAGAAGGTGGATGTAACCTTCTGATTATATTTCAACATGTGGCTAGTTATAATACCCCTAACAGGGTCTTTCCTTTAACAAGGACCTACTAATTATAATAATCAGCTTCTAACAAGGCTAGAACTCCTAACAGGGTTTGAATACTTATAGTGCAGATATTTGTGGGCATCACTCCCACCGGGGTTTTTCCCTCAATAGGGTTTTCCTTGAGAATAATTTCTAGTGTTATTTTGTTCACATGTGTTGTGGTTATTTTACATTTGTTTAAGTATAAATATTTATTTGGAATTAATTCTTAAATCTTGGCATCAATAGATTCACTCCCCCCCCCCTCTCAGTCGATTAAGACATTATTATTCTAACAATTTGTATCAGAGCTATTGGTCCTTAGAGAGAAAGCTTGACCACTTGAGGAAAAATATCCAAGATGTCTTACTTTAAGAAAGAAAGTCCCAAGTTTGATGTAGAGAACTTTGATGCATGGAAGGACAAGATGAAGACTCATTTTTTCTATTTGGGCATGGATTATTGGCTAGTAACTAAGAAGGATGTTACACTCAAGGCCGAAGATGTCTTGGAAGATGCTTCTACAACTTATGAAGAAAAGAAGTTATTTCAATACAACATGGTACCCAGAGAAGCTTTGATAAGTGCCTTATCTGAAGGTGAATTCTCTGATATTAGAGATCTAGACAGAGCACGTGATATATGGGAAATACTAATAGCATTGTATAAAGGAGATATATACACCAAAAGAGCCAAACTTCAAAATTGGAGAGCGAGGATGGAGACACACCAAATGAAAGAAGATGAAATAGTAAGAATGTTTGTTCAAAGGGTTACAAAATGTGTAACAAGGATCAGGAAAAATGGAGGAAATTACACTAAGGATGAAGTCATTTCAAAGATTATGAGATCTTTGACACCATTGTATAGAAGTAAAGTGCATGAAATAGAGGAGATCATTCCTTTGACTGTGAAGTTTACAAGGGAAATGTTAGTTTCCAAGATAATAAAATTTGGGACCATAGAACTTAAGGGGGCTTTACCAGAGGTTGAGACAACATTCAAGATGACAGTTCATAAAGACAGAAATGTAGAAACAAATATTGCAGGTTCTAGCAGAGAAAGAAAATACAACGAAGAATTGCGAGAATATGCTAAGCAATGGGAACACATTGAAGAAATGGAAAATAGTGTAGATGAAAAGATCTTAGTCATGATCACAATAAGAGAAAAAAAAGGTCAAGGTAAGTTTGAAGGAAAAATACCATTAAAGTTATTTAATTGCAATAAGATTGGTCATTTTGCTTCTATATGTCCAACAAGGATTCACAAGTATAAACCTAAGTATGGTAAATTCAAGAAGAATAAGGAATGATACTATGTTGGTGAGGCTCTATTTGATGATGATGAAGATATAAATGAAACACTTGGTTTTGTGGAAATAAAATAAGAAGCATCTATCCACAAAGAAAAGGCATTAGTATCACATGTTGAGAAGAAAGATGATTGGATCATAGATAGTGGATGTTCGCAACATATGACAGGAGATAAAGATAAATTTGTTAAGATAAATAGATATGATGGTGTTTTTGTCAGGTTTGGTGATAATACTCCTAATCCAATCATGGGAAGTGGATCTATTACTTTGGATGGTAAAACTAATACTGATGATGTTTTGTTTGTTGATGGATTAAAACATAATCTACTAAGTATTGGTCAATTGGTTGACAAGGGTTATCATCTACAATTTAAGGATGGACATTACACAATCAAAAGTGCTAAAGGAGATCCGATTGCATCTAGTACTAAGACAAGAGGAAATGTCTTTCATTTGAACTCAACAAAGGTAATTTGTTTTATTGTTAAAATTGTTGAAGGATGGTTGTGGCATAGAAGGTTTTTCATATAAACTTTGATAGTATTGTAAAGGAAAGTAACAATAATGAGATTAGAGATCTACTTATGATTGTGAAGCCAGCTAACACAACATGCAAAGAGTGTGTAATGGGAAAGCAAACAAGGAATAACTTTCACAACAAAGCTTTTTTAGCTAGAAACAAGTTGGATTTGATTCACACAGATCTATGTGGAGCTACACAGACCAAGTCTTACTTTGGTGATAGGTATTTCATTTTATTTACTGATGATTATTCAAAAATGATGTGGGTAGGATTTCTTAGAGAGAAATTAGAATCATTTGGAACATTCAATTATTTCAAGGCAAGAGTAGAAATAGAGTTTGGTTTAAAGATCAAATGTCTGAGATTGGATAGAGGTGGAGAATTTATATCAGGATAATTTAATTATTTTTGCGAAAAGCATGGAATATTGAGCTAGACTTTTTCACCTAGGACACCACAGCAGAATGGTGTAGTTGAGAGAAGAAATAGATTGGTTCTTGATGCTGTGAGGACTATGTTAATTGAAGGAAGACTTGCACACATGCACTGGAGAAAGGTATTTAACACCATAGTATACACAATCAATAGATTTTAGGTCAGAGATGGTACTGGTAAGATACCTTATGAGCTTTAGTTTGGTCATACTCATACTGTTAAGTATTTCAGAATATTTGGTAGAAAATGTTTTATTAGAAGAGATGATAGCATAGGGAAATTTGATGCAAGAAGTGATGACAGAATATTCCTTGGGTACTCTACAAAGAGTAAGGCCTATAGATTCCATAATCTGAGAACAATAAAGATGATTGAAAGTGAAAATGTTAGGATTGGTGAAAATTTTCAAGTATAGGAAATAAGTTTTGAATTTAACCCTCACGATCCAGCATGGGAAGAAGGACTAAATCAGAGTAATCTGAGTCTAAATCAAGGTCACGGTGAAGAACAAAATTAGGAAGCAACTCAGGATCAATCACAAGATTTTTTTATTATGGATGACAATACAAATATGAATCTGAATGAGAGACCCAAGGTGTTCAGGAGACCCAAATATGTGCAAAGGGATCACCCTTGGAACTGGATTATTGGAGACAGCAATAGAGGCACTAAAACAAGGTTGCAGAATAGAGATGCAATCCATTTTATTATGCAGGTTGAGCCAAAGACTACTGATGAAGCTTGTAGAGATGAGTCATGGATCCAAGCAATGCAAGAAGAACTGGATCAGATACAAAAGAGAAACACTTGGGAATTGGTATCTAGACCTAGAAACAAAAATTTTATTGGGACAAAATGGGTATCTAGAAATAAGATAAATGAATATGGTGTTGTGACCAGAAACAAAGCCAGATTGGTATGCAGGGATATTCACAACAAGAAGGAATTGACTTTGAGGAAACTTTTGCACCTATTGAGATGTTGGAGGAAGTTAGGTTACTCTTAGCCTATGTTTCATATAATGATTTCAAGGTCTATCAGATGGATGTCGAGTCATTCTTTCTCAATGGTGACTTAGAAGAAGAGGTTTACATTAGATAGCCTAATGGTTTTCCTTTATCAGGTGATAAAGACATGGTAATCTGATTGAAGAAATCATTGTATATGGACTGAAAGAAGTACCTAGATATTAGTATGATAGATTGGACAGGTATTTATTACATCTTGGTTTTAAAAGAGGTAATGCAGATGGAAATCTATACTTGAGATGCAATGATAAAGGCATTTTAATAGTAGAAGTTTTTGTTGATGACATTATCTTTAGAGGTAATGATTCTATGAGTAAGAGGTTTACAGAATAAATAAAGGATGAATTTGAGATGTCAATGATAGGGGAGATGAAGTTCTTCCTAGGGCTGGAAATTAATTAGAGCAAGAATGGGATCTTCATATCTCAGACCATGTATCTTAAGGATATGCTAAAGAAATTTGGTATGGATGAAAGTAAACCAGTTGGAACTCCTATGGTAACACAAGATAAGTTTTCTACTTCTAATGAGACAAAAGATGTACCTCAAAATAAATACAGATCTATGATAGGAGGTCTTCAGTATCTAACTCATACGAGACCTGATATAGAAAGTTCAATTGGAATTGTTGCTAGATTCAAGGCAGATCCAAAGGAAACTCATTTTGTTACAATAAAGAGGATAGTTAGATATCTAAAGGGAATAGTTGATTTTGTCTTGTGGTATGATAGGAAAAAAGACTTCACATTCAAACCCTATATTGATGAAGATTGGATAGGCGATATAGATGAAAGGAAGAGCACAAGTGGAGGAACTTTTCTCCTTGGGAAGAGGTTAGTTTCTTGGTTCAGCAAGAAATAGGACTATATATCTTAGTATATAGCTAAATCAAAGTATGTCTCTGTTGTAATCAATTGCACATAGATCATTTGGATGAAATAGATGTTGAAGAACATTAGTGTGATCCTTGGTGAACCAGTTATCATACATTGTGATAACACAAGTACAGTGAATATGTTAAAGAACCTAATGATGCATTCAAAGACTAAGCATATTTCAATCAAGTATCATTTTCTAAGGGAGAAAGTGAAAGAGAAAGAGGTGAAGCTTGAATATGTAAGAAAAAAGGAGCATATTGTAGACATCTTCACCAAACCACTGAAGAAAGATACCTTTGAATATCTTAGAGGTAAGGTTGGGGTTAGAGCCCCACCTAAAGGTAATTAAGAAGATACATTAGTGCTCAAGTTCATTATCAATTAGAGCTATATCATTTGTGGACTTGATGCAAAGGTTTACTCCTCAGGGGGAGTAATAGTTTGAGCATAGATGATCAGATAAAGGTGATCTTACACCTAGTAGTTGAAGGTCTTAAAAATTTTATAAAGTTACACTTAGAAAAGAAGGAAGAAGAGAATGGCACCATTTTCCATTTATGTCAAAGGGGGAGAGATATTAGTGAAAAACCCCTATTGGTCTAGGGGAAGCTATGAAGAAGATATTGAGGAGGTCGTACAAAAAGGCTACTATTGGTTGATGGTTTTTTATATGTTGCCATCAATTCCAAATGGGGAGATTGTTGGAATTGTTATAGTATGGTGTTGGCATTCAATATTTTTTTCAATGATGTCAACATATATTCATTTATGAAGGGTCATGAATTACATGACAGTGCATGGGCATGTTGCAGAGAGTACTATGAATGTCGTATGATGTCTTAGCTCACGCAGGCTTAGATATATGTTCCAAGATGAGTATTATACTTATGGCTATGATAGTAGAGGTTGATATGGTCATGTGTAAAATTTATTGAAGGATTAGTGAAGACTAGCTAGCATGGCCAAAAATAGGGGAACTGACAGAGTGAGTGGCACTATTTTGTGCATAACTCTTATGCGATGATGGATTACAGTATGAAAACTTGGTATATCTCATATGACATCATGGAGAAGATTTTATGTGATCATAGTATGTTTTTGTGATCACTGACCTCATATGTGATGTATTTTCGAGCGAAGAAGTATTTGGAAGCTGACTAGGCAGGGTAACATGTGGAAGGATAATTATCTTTGGATAAGTGATGGAGCCGACTCTCTTGTGATTTATATTTGTTTTAATATGTTTAGGGATGATGTGTGTGTTTCCGCCTTGGATAATTTAATCATTTGTAATATAATGAGATCGTATAATGGCTGACCTCTAGGAGATTTATTATTTGAAACTTATATATGAGGAAGGGTTTTCCTTATAGTTGATGCATGTTCTGGAGAAGGATATAAGGGAGATGAAAGAATATGAGATCTAATTTTTTTAGAGCATAAGGTTGTGCATCAGTGCACAAGGGTGAATTGTCCTAGTATGGAAGTTCAAAGATCTTGATGATATTTTTTGTAAAGACTAGAAGGTGGATGTAACCTTTTGATTGTATTTTGGCCTGTGACTAGTTATAATACCCCTAACAAGGTTTGTGACTCCTAATAGGGCATGTCCTTTAATAGGGACCTTTCTATTGTAATAATCAGCTCCTAATAGGGCTAGAACTTCTAACAGGGTTTCAATACTTGTAGTGCAAATATTTTTGGGCATCACTCCCACCGGGGCTTTTCCCTTAACATTTTTTTCCTTGAGAACAATTTATGGTATTATTGTGTTCACATTTGTTGTGGTTATTTTATATTGTTTTAAGTATAAAAATTGATTTGGAATTAAGTCTTAAAGCTTGGCATCAACTTATTCACCCTCCCCCCCCCCACCTCAGTCGATTAAGACATTGTTATTCTAAAAAAAAACCCTCTTAGAAAGGTTATCAATCATGAGAAATTTATTTTAAGAAATGAGCCAAAATAAAAATGCTAATCTTTGGATTGAAATAAGGATCCTAGACCAATACTTAAAAGGGTTGGGGGAGATAACATAAACCTAGATATTGAATCCATTCTAGATAGGGAAAGAGCCATTAGGTAATCTAGAACACGCAATAAAGTCTTCAATCCAAGCCAAATGAATATGAATATTATAAAGCTAGTTATGGAGGAAGCAAATACTTATATCCAATAAGGAAAAATCTAGTGATCTATCACCCTGGATATAATCAACAACCCAATCTAATCTTTCTTAACAAGAGATCTTTAAAATAAGTCAACCTTGGTAAACATGAAAGAGGGCAATTCACAAACCACCAACCATCCAAAAAGAGAATCTTCCTCTCATTCTTGAGGGACCACTGTCAGCCCTTAGAAATGATATAATTGGGGAAAAATATAAATTTCCATAAGGTGGAGGAAACCACCATGGATTAATTGTCCCTGGAGAATTTCTAAAAACCATTATAACCATAAGATATTTATTTTAAATGGTAGGCATGTTAGAAAGTAAAGTCCACCAAGATAACTGAGAGGGGGGGGTGAATTAGTTATCAGATAATTATAACTTTTATCATCTTCAATAGCATTAAACCATGTAAGTAATGTAATTACCAACCATAGAAAGATATTCATACACAATAACACAATGACACAAGATATGTTGACTAGGGAACCTCTTGATCAAAGAGTAAACCCCGGTGGGAATGATGCCCACAAAAGATGCACTAATATGAATATTCCTTGTGAAAGGATGGACTTTGTTAGGAGTCTTCTAAAATACATTTAGTACATATGAATCCCTATTAGGAGATTTTGAATCCATGTTAAAAGATTCTAACCCTATTAAGAGTTATGGAAGATAGAAGGACCCACTACCCAAACAGCTTCAGGGTAAGATCACTCAACACACTATCCAAATAATCTTTGCATTACTCAATAGAATAATATGTTACCTCTTCTCTAACTATGCCAAACCACACTCACTATTACATCAGATCTCAATTTCAAATCTTTGTACTTCGCATGTCTTCCTTCACATATTCGCTTTCATACTTAGCTCTATTCTTCACTTAATGCATACAACATCACACACAATCATCTTCAATTACTACTCCAACCTCATGAAAAAAAGGAAATACATTCCTTCCTTTATACCACACTCAAATGATTACAAATGAGTCAGCATACAATTACAAAACAAAAGTTTCCACATGCTACATCAAAATAACACAAAACTGTCAGCTTCCAAATACAATAAATCTTCACTCATGTGACCTCAAAGTCTGTGCTATCATTCACATCACTATCAATGTGTCTTCAACTTCCCTTTAACTTTGCAAAACCAGATTCCATCCCGATTAGGAGATATCATCTGATTCCATAAACTGCTACTCAGGAACACTGCCGGAATGATCATAACTTCCATGAATAAATGAATTGATGTCTGTAATCTTAACCATAGACATATAACATATCAAAGAGTATATCCTCAACATTGCATAGCTCCAACTGCAATAACCCACATGCGCTAATCCAAACTTTGTTTTCTTCTCTGCAAGTCTTTGGTAAATCATTGTGTTGACATCAATGACAATCATAGTCATGAATGCAATAAAAACTACTACAGAATGGCTACCAAACATTTAGCATTCATTCCTAAGAATCTTCCCCATTGGCATTGATGGCAACATAGATGAAAAATATCCAATGTTCCAAAAATCCAATACTGCAACACTGCTTCTTCAAATCATCTTCATCAATCAAATCTTGCTTCATTATCCTATTAAGTTCTCTCCAACATATGTCTTAGATTGTTTTTCATGTATACTTCTCCCCCATTGACATCAATGATAGAAATTTCATCACTATGTCAACAACAACTCAATGTCAAAAGACACTTTTCAAAAAATACATTTACTAGAGTCCTCGTGACTCAGCTCAGATACACATACTCCCCCATAGAGGAAGTACCAACATCCAGTCCAGAAGAAAGATAAGGCTCATATAACACTGGATGGATGCAACCAACTACATCACTTCTCAAAAGTAGGTTGGGGCATAGCCCCAAGCATACCTCTTAGATACTCAAATGTATCCTTTGGCAAAGGCTTTGTGAATATATCTGCTATCTGCTCCTTTGTACTTATGTACTCAAGTCTGCCTTCTTTCTCAGCAACTTGCTCTCTTACAACATGATACTTAATCTCTATATGCTTTGTCTTAGAATGTAATACAGGATTCTTAGACATACTAACTATACTGGTGTTGTCGCAATGTATGACAGTAAGCTCAACAAATTTTATTCCAATATCCTTCAGCATTTTCTTCATCCAAATTATCTAGTTACAATTGTTTTCTGCTGCTACATATTCTACTTTTGTTGTGCTTTGTGAGATATAATTATGCTTCTTGCTTAGCCAAGAAACTAATCTTCCTCCAAGGAAAAATGCTCCACCACTGGTGCTTTTCTTATCATCAACACTGCCTCCACAATCAGCATCTATATATGCACATAGGGTAAAATCATCATATTTTTAATACCATAATCCATAGTCCATTATGCCTCTTAAATATCTCAGTATCATCTTTACTACTTCATAATGTGATTCTCTAGGTTCAGCTTGAAATCTTGCTACAATTCCAACTGAATGTGCTATATCAAGTCTTGTATGAGTCAAATACTACAATCCTCCAATCATAAATCTGTATTTCTTCTGTTCTACTGCAGGAGTCTCATATGTGCTAGATAACTTATGTCCATTCACCATGGGTGTTCCAACTGGTTTACAATTCTCCATTCCAAATCTTTTCAACAAGTCATTCAGGTACTTTTTCTAACTTACAAAGATACCATCATTGTTTTGTGTTATCTGTAATCCTAAAAAGTATTTCATCTCACCAATCATACTCATTTCAAATTCAGTCTTCATTTCATTAGCAAATTTGTCACTAGCTTCATCTTCTCCTCCAAAGATAATGTCATCAACAAAAATAACTATAACTAACAAACTATTTTCAATTTCTTTTGTGTACATATTGCTATCAGTTGTTCCTTTTGTAAATCCTAATTTTAACAAATACTTATCTAGTCTTGCATACCAAGTTCTAGATGCTTATTTAAGTCCATATAAAGCTTTCTTCAGTTTACATACCATGTCTCCTTCTTGAGTCAAAGGAAAACCTTTAGGCTGCTCAATGTAGACTTCTTCTTCCAATTCTCCATTTAGAAATGCTGACTTCACATCCATCTAATATACTTTGAATTTCTTGTAAGCTGCATAAGCCAAAAACATTCTTACTGCTTCAATTCTTGCAATAGGTGCAAAGGTTTCTTCATAATCAATTCCTTCTTGCTGTGAGTAACCCTTATATACCAATCTTGCTTTGTTTCTTACTACTTCTCCTTGTTCATTCATCTTGTTCCTGAATACCCATTTAGTTCCAATAACATTCTTGTCTTTAGGTCTAGGGACCAATTCCCATGTCTTGTTCTTTTCAATATGATCTAGTTTTTCTTTCATAGCATTAGTCCAACTTTCATGTTCACAGGCTTCACTAGTAGTCTTAGGTTCAATTTGAGAAATCAAACATAATTGTTCTTGTACCTTATTCCAAGTTAGAACTCCTCTTTTGATGCTTCCAATAATTTTCTCAAAAGGATGATTCCTTAGCAAACTCTTGCTAGGTGTCACTGTCTCAGATCTCACTTTAGGTGTAGGTTCTTCAATGACTTCACTATGGCTTTCATTCAAAAAATCACTGTCAGTTTCATAAAATAATTAAGTAGATCCAGTGTTAGGTTTAGGATGAGCTTCTTCATCAGATTCATAATCAAGCATTCTTTCCTGAATTTTGAACTTTTCATCAACTTTAACATTTGCACTTTCAACAATAGTCTTAGTTCTTTTATTGAAACATCTATATGCCTTTCTTTTTAAATAATATCCAATAAATATACCTTCATCACTTCTAGGATCAATCTTTCCAATATCATCATCTCTCTTTATATAACATTTGCTTCCAAAAATTCTAAAATACTTAACTAAGGGTGCATGTCCAAACCATAATTCATAAGGTGTCTTATCTGTGTCTACTCTAATTTGTACTCTATTCATTGTATACACTATTGTGTTCACTACTTCTCTCCAGAATATCTTTTCCAAATCATTCTCAAACAGCATAGCTCTTGCTGCTTCAGTCACTGATTTGTTCCTTCTTTCTACAATGCCATTTTGTTCAGGTGTTCTAGGGGCTGAATATTGTCTCTTAATGTCATTTTCTTCACAAAAGGTGTTAAACTCTCTAGAAGTAAATTCTCCACCTCTATCAGATCTCAAACATTTAATCTTAATTCCAGATTCATTCTCAACTTTATTCTTAACAATCTTAAACTTATCAAATGCTTCATATTTTTCTTTAAGAAATGCAATCCATATCATTCTTGTAAAATCATCAACAAGAATCATAAAATACCTTTCTCCATAGAATCCTTTAGTCCTGGTAGGACCACTCAAATTTGTATGAACAATCTCCAGCTTCTCTATAGATGTAAACTTCTTACTGGGAAAAGAACTTCTCTTCTATTTTGCCATTACACATTCTTTGCAAATCATGTTAGTAGGATTCATAATCTTAGGTAAATCTCTTACTGCAAGTGTAGTACTTACTTTCACAATGTTATCAAAGTTTATATGACAAAACCTTCTATGCCATAACCAACTATCATCAATCTTAGTAATCAAACATGTCATCTCAGTAGGATTCAACTGAAATACATTACCTCTGGTTCTAGATCTAGTTCCAATTAGATTTCCATCTTTATCCTTTATCACACAAGTTTTCTCAGTAAACCAAACTTGATATCCCTTATCAACTAACTGTCTAACACTCAAAATATTATGTTTCAATCCATCCACAAAATAAACATTATCAGTATTAGTCTTTACATCAAGAGTAATAGATCCTATACCTTTAATCAAACAAGGTGCATTGTTTCCAACTCTAACAACTCCTCCATCATATTCATTCAACTTTATGAACTTTTTCATGTCTCCAGTCATATGATGTGAACAACCACTATCTATAATCCAATTAGCTTTCTTTTCAACTTGAGAAACTAAGGCTTTTTCTTCCTTAACATCAGTTTCAGGATTATCTTCTTTAATTGCTACAAATCCTATGTCATCATTATTTTCAGTATCACTTTCACTTAAAAGTTCTTTCTATACTAGCTTCAAGATCTTCATCATTAGCATAATAACATTCCTTAGATCTTCTAGGTTTGAAATTTCTTCTGTAATTTTTAACTCTCTTAGGACACTTAGATGCAAAATGACCATATTCTTGACAAGTCCAATATTTAAATATTTTCTTACCATCTAGTTCTCTTTTCACAAGCAAGGCAATGCCTTCTTCGATCTTCTTGTCTTCTTCATTTCTAGATCTGCTACTGCCATCATAATCTCTGCTCACACTGATGCTTCTTGACAAAGTAGGGTGAATACTAAGAGCACTGAATGCTATCTCCATTATAGGTAAGTCTCCTGATAATCTCGGGTTCATTTCTACTGCTTCCAATCTTCCAAGAGTCTCTCTTGTAAAGTTTTTTGTACAAGGTATGACTTGTTCAATCATCTGTGTTTTCTGCTTAAATATAGGAGTCAATGTCCTCATAATTTTCCATATCACTTCATTCTCTATCTTGGTTCCTCCACAAGATGTTATACCTGTAATAGTTTCTGACATTCTAACAATATAACTTCTAATAGATTCATCTTCCAACATTCTTATATCTTCAAATGCACAAATCCAATTATGTAATCTAACTCTTTTTTCATGTTCATCACCTTCAAAAGTAGAGTGTAAAGCTTTCCAAATTTCATGAGATTTTTTCAAACATTTTACTTGACTGTACTCATTCTCTGGAAGTGTTGTCAAAAGTACTTCTCTTGCAAGTATGTTACACATGAATAGATCTCTCTCATCAGCAGTACATGTTTCAAGATTGTCTTCTTCAATGATAGTCTTATCATTCTTTGTAATCAACCAATAACCTAGTCCTAAACATAGTAGATGTGTCTTCATCTTTTCTTTCTAGCTGTCAAAATTTACTCCATCAAACTTAGGGCTTTCTTTCCTGAAATTCACCGTGGATCTCCTTAAGCTATTAAACTTATTTTTCAAGGACCTATTGCTCTGATACCAATTGTTAGAAAGTAAAGTCCACCAAGATAACTAAGAGGGGGGAGGTGAATCAGTTATCAGATAATTATAACTTTTATCATCTTCAACAGCATTAAACCATGTAAGCAATGTAATTACCAACCATAGAAAGATATTCATACACAATAACACAATGACACAAGATATGTTGACTAGGGAACCTCTTGATCAAAGAGTAAACCCTGATGGGAATGATGCCCACAAAAGATGCACTAATATGAATATTCCTTGTGAAAGGATGGACTTTGTTAGGAGTCTTATGAAATAGATTTAGTACATATGAATCCCTATTAGGAGATTTTGAATCCATGTTAAAAGATTCTAACCCTGTTAAGAGTTATGGAAGACAGAAGGACCCACTGCCCAAACAGCTTCAAGGTAAGATCACTCAACACACTATCCAAATAATCTTTGCATTACTCAATAGAATAATATGTTACCTCTTGTCTGACTATGCCAAACCACACTCACTGTTACATCATATCTCAATTTTAGATCTCTGTACTTCGCATGTCTTCCTTCGCATATTTGCTTTCATACTTAGCTCTATTCTTCACTTCATGCATATAGCATCACACACAATCATCTTCAATTACTACTCCAACATCATGACAAAAATAAAATACATTCCTTCCTTATACCACACACAAATAATTACAAATGAGTCGGCATACAATTACAAAACAAAAGTTTCCACACACTACATCAAAATTACACAAAATTGTCGGCTTCCAAATACAATAAATCTTCACTCATGTGACCTCAAAGTTTGTGCTATCATCCACATCACTATCAATGTGTCTTCAACTTCCCTTTAACTATGTAAAACTAGATTCCATCCCGATTAGGAGATATCATCCGATTTCCACAAACCGCTACTCAGGAACACTACCTGAATACTACTTCCACCAAAATTATCATAACTTCCATGAATAAATGAATTACTATCTGCGCTCTTAACCATAAACATATAACATATCAAAGAGTATATCCTCAACATTGCATAGCTCCAACTGTAATAACCCACGTGCGCTAATCCAAACTCTGTCTGCTTCTCTGCAAGTCTTTGGTAAATCATTGTGTTGACATCAATGACAATCATAGTCATGAATGCAACAACAACTACTACAGAATGGCTACCAAACATTTAGCATTCATTATCTACAAGGAATCCATTCATTTTTCACTATGATTTTTATCCAAATATTATTTTCAAAAGAATAATCAAATTCATTGATCGCTCTAATAGCCAATCCAAAAAAAAATTTATGAAGAGAACTCTATCCCATGTCACAAGATGCAAAGTATTCTTAATCTTAAACCCAATCAAATGAAGGTTTTTTTTAATATACTTAATTTTATTTAATAATTTTTTTGGAACATGAAAGATAATCATAGCATTAATAATTAATGTACCATCCTAAAAAAATTTATACCAATAACTAGACACTCTATTAGGCCCCATTCTAGTGATTTTGAGATCTAGTCTCCACTGTGCTTGATCCTAGCAAGCTAATTATTCTTTTCCTGCATCTCTTCCACCATCCCAACACCTGGTCCAATTTTCAGGTCAAATCCCAAAGAACCTAATGATTGAGGCCTTATGTTCCCAAAAACATAAGGAATGAGGTGTTGTGTTTCTTCTTGTTTTGGCTCAGAGCCCTATGTCAAGACTTCAGTGGGAAATGAGAACTTTTGGTTGAACTAGCTTATTTTTAAATCTTGAAATGGTATATGAGGTATTTAAACACCCTATCTCTCCTCATTTTGATAAGAATTCATATACATCATGATTAATTGTAGGAAACCAAGCATTTTCAAGACATCAAGCATTCAAGCAATTGGATTCAAGTTTTAAAGGAAAGAATCCAAGATCTAGTTTCTTCAAGTATGAAAGTCAATTCCATGAAAATATTCTCAAATTAAAGAAATATTCTCTCCCATTATATCCAATTAGAGGATTTCTCAGTCAAGCAATAAGATACTTCCTTCCATTTGCATTCATCTCTCATTTATAGTAAGTAATTATCAAACATATCTACATTGAATATCTAGGAGTGGTGTTCATAGATCGATGCATTTGTGAGGGAATCCTTGATTCTATTCTACATACCAAGGTCAACATATTGTATTTCAAGAAAATTTAAGAATCTTTATAAATATGAGTGATTTCTACATCCGTTCATGAGGTTCTATGCAAGGTGAATCAAAAATTAACTTTTCTACATACTTTCCTTTATGAAATTCCTTTCATTATTAAGTTTTTTTCCTAAATAGGGGTTTGACCAAGGCAACCCCCTTTTACCCAACCTTTTTTCAATTTTTTTGTATGCAGGAATAGGTTATGTATCTATCGAATCTTTTTCAAGAAGATCGAGAACAGTCAAAGAGTCCCTAGATTTTTCAATAAAAGGTGACAACAATAGATCACCTAAGACAAGAATTGTTCCTAATAATAGAACACTTGAGCCATCATGTTCCTTTCAATTTCAATTTGAACTGAGATCCAAGGTCAATATAGTAGTCTAGACCCTGATTCAACTCATTTCTAGTTTTTGGCAATTAATTATTAGACTATTATTTTTGGTTTTATCTCTATTTTATTACTTTGTCTTCTACATTACATATTTTCTCTTTCCATTTCCAATTTACACATTTATAGTGAAGGATCATTGTCCCATTTAATATGTAGGTCCTAATTGAGCCTATTGGTACATCTTCCTTTTGAGTACATACTATTACAAATGTGATTATTGATGCACCAAAAGATCAACCTATCAATGCCTGATACAACCACTTGAATTATAGAATCCACAAGATGTGACTAATTCATGTCTCAAACCCAAGTGTTGTATTGTAAAACAAAAGGATGTCAAAGGTGTGCACCTTGCAACAATCCACCCAGCACAAGTGAGGGGTTTGAACCTATGACCGAGCTTTGATACCACTTGTTACAAGTGTGATTATCATTGCACAAAAATATTGACCTATCAATGTCTAATATAACCACTAGACTTGTCGAATCCATAGGAGGTGGTTAAGCCATGTCACAAATCCAAGTGTTGTGTTTCACAACATAAGGAGACCAAGGGTGCACACCTTGCAATATGTACAAGTTTGAAAAGGAGGAGTAATCTACCCCTTTTCCAATTCTCCCCTTTTCCTTATGTACATTTTTGGTGAGTACGACTTATAACATAAATCCATTCTAATTTTTGGGTTAGATCCCCTTTTATGCATTAGATGTTCATGTTTTATTTGATGGTTAGATGTATTTTTCATTAAATGTGCAATTGTTCTTAGTTAATGAATATTTTTATATCTCTTTCAAAGTTTATATTTATATTATATCTATCTCTTTCTCATCTTCTTATGCATGAGTGTTATTACATTGAGTCCTAACTATAGAATTCTGGTTAGAACAAGTTGTAGACTTATGGGTTCCTTTGATCTTGAGTCCTCTATGTTTCCTAGGAATCTTGATGAGACAAAAATGACTAATATTAAAATTCCTCCAATTGTTGAGGATAACTCTTCCCACTCTTCTCATGATGAAGATGAGATTTTAAGAGTTCCTCCTTTAAAAGTGGAAAAGATTTTATATACAATAATCTCCTCATTTTTATTGATGGAAACATCTTTACTATGTGCTCCAATTTCTCTCCCCCTTTAATATCAATGGAAAAGTGTAAGTAGTATTAATTTAAGTTCACAATAGAAACATGCTACCCTATTAGTATCAACCCACTACTAGCTCCCTCTTAGAGGTAGCTCTTGTTAATCTAGGAAAAAGATATATCTTAAATTCCCCCTGGAAAAATGCACCATCTTATGGATCTACGTGATAGGAGGGGAAATAACCACTAACTTAAATATGAGATACTCTAAATGTTTCCTCTTGAAGATATTTTGTAAATATATTTACAACCTAATCTTTTTCAAGTACATTTTCCAACTTTAGTTCTTAATCAACAACTTTCTCCCTTAGAAAGTGATATCAATTAGATATGTGCTTATTTCTTGAATGCATAAATAGATTTTTTGAAATATTTATGGAATTTCCATTATCATATATAATAGGAATGGGCTCATTGTTGGTTACCTTGATATCCCTTGAGGTGTAATTTATCCACAATACCTAAGTGTAACAAGATATTTTTCTACGTATTATTAATAGTAGACACTAAATTGTGCTTATTACTAAACCATGAACTAATCTACTTCCCAAGAAGAAGTCTCTTCTGCATGTACTTATTCTTTTATCTATACAATATCCCCAATTAGTATCATTGCATTTATTTAAAGAGAATTTTTTATACTTTTGATATCATAGACCATAGTTTAGAGTGTTCTTCAAACATTTAAAGATTATTTTGACTGACTTCACATGAGTTTAAAGTATGCATACCATGCTTGGGTCTTCTAATAGCTAAAATTCAATAGGCTACTCAGTGTAAACTTCTTTCTCTAAGTCAACATTCAAAAAGGTAGATTTGACATCCTCCCAATATACCTTGAAGTTCTTGTAAACAAAAAAAGAAAGAAACATTCTAATTTCTTCCATTTTTACCACTAGATAAAAAGTCTCCTCAAAATCAATTCATTCTATTTGAGAATAAAGATTGGGAATAAAAACCTCCGCATTGAGCCCGGAGCCCACTAAAAATCAATGCCCGATAAAAAAGGTTGACTTAGGTAGACCTTTTCTAGAACAAGGCCAACTTAGGTTGACCTAGTCTTGGCAGGGTTAATTTCGAAGTAGATTTGGGGCTTGGGAAGTGTGAAAATTTTTATGAGAAGAAAATCAAAGATGCAGGAAACCGAACATAAAGACATTCAAATCTACAATTCACTAAAATGGGATCTAAAGGGTCCTAAACCCACCATTAATGGGTGATAACTTTTATGATGGTACATTTATCTCCCACTTTAGTGAGAGTATGAAACAAGCTCGTGCTCACAATAAAGTAGATCAAATGCATAAGATGATCTCATCAAGGTCAAATAGACAAGGAAATATCAAGCCCCCAAGTGACTTAATTCCTCATAAAGTCAAAACCAAGATAAGAGAGACACCGCTAGAGAGAGAGAGAGAGAGATTACCTTAGCCTAGTTAGATTGTTTGTCTTACTGTGAACCAAACCAAGAAAGCATCGCAAAATATGGCATTAAAATTTCTAGCAAGAAGTGTTATGCTAGTTCAATCTATCAAGGGCTTGTCCTTAAGGAAATTGTATCCAATAAGGGATCTAGAAAAGAAAAATATGTCCTAAAGGAAAGGTAATATTCCTTAGGGATCAAAAAGAAAGGGAGGAGTTTTTCTTAAGGAAACTGTATCCATTAAGGGATCCAAAAGGTGATCTTTCCTAAGGGAAGGTACTAAGCTTCCTTAGGGATTAAAAATAAAAGGAGGATCTATCCTTAAGGAAGTGTATCCATTAAGGGATCCAAAGGGACTCAGTCAAAGGACCAAATACAAAGTAGCATCAAATCAATGTATGTGTGCAAAATATGAAAGACAAAGTGGAGTGTATGCCCCCACATTAAAGAGATTGAAAAATGCCTTAACAAGAGAAATTACTTTAATAGAGTGTACATGCATCCATAAGAAACATCTCCACTATGAAGTGCCCCCAAGAAAGGACAAATCAATAGAAATGAGCACATGAAAAAAGAGACCACGAAAGGGATCTACCAACTCTCGGGTCAGTATGATCATATAATAATATGTGAAATATTATGTCAAAATGAAATGTTATCATCCCCAAAAGGTAGTAGAACTAAAAACACAATGGAAGAAAATCACATAAAAGTTACGAAGAAGAGTCTTTTTGGGCTGGCATCACAAAGACCAAAAAGAATAAGTAGTTGTCAATTTTCATCATTTCAAGTAGACAACACAAAGGCACATTTACAAATAGTGGAATGGGTACAATATAACATGTAAAGACATAGAGAAGAAGTGAGATACAAATAGAATGATTTTGACACAAGTAGGAAGGGGGATGAGGCCAAAGGCTCATCCAGCAACCAACCTACCTACAAGATAAGGACTCAAAAGAAACAATACAAGACTGGGAGAGAGAGAGTGCAGAAAACTTGATTTATTATTCATCACAAAAATTCATACATGTCAGGTTGTAAGGCCTTCCGGATTATGGCCAATACTATCTAATTCAAATATAAACAGTCATCATACATGCGAGGATCTGCCAACCTCTTGATTCTATCCTCTGAAATCCACTAAATTACTACCCAACTACCACCACCAATATCTACAACATACTATTATATTTATACAAGAGGCCACCAAACAAGTCGGCTCTAAAGATCCTTTAGATCCAACATTGGAGAAAGGGATGAGCCACATTTAGGTCCACACACTTCCCAATGATCCATGAAACCATTAATTCTGTGACCAAATTTAAATACACTAGTCAGCCTCAATAAAGACTAAAAAAAAAACACTTAGTGAGAAAGACTCTCGAGCAACCAAAACTGACTCGGTGAACAACTGAACCAAGTAGCAACCGATCCCCATCGGTGGAAACAAGAATACTTCACCGAGAGCCCAAAAGAAGCTACTGAGCACATCTAACTACTAGCATAAATGCTAATGGTATTCTTGTGGGGGAGTATCCTAGTAGTTTTGGAGACATGTTATAGTGGTTGTGTGTTGCATTCATGACAGAGTTTGTCATTGATGTCAACATACTGGTTATTCTATGAAGACTAACAGTGTAGCAGACAGAGTTTTTCTTTGCATAGTTCGAGGATTGAAGATCAGCCTATGCGCACTTGGTATTATGATCCAGAGTATGTCTTGATATCAAAGTTAATATCACGTGTGTAATTATGCATTATGGACAAATATATGAAGGTTTTACTAAAGACTATGTTTAGGCAGCGTTTGTAGAGAGCGGCTTCTGATGTTTTGATTTTATCTCCTAACAGAGATGGAATCTGATTGAGAGGACTTGGATAGAGGATCAATACAAGTCATAGATGACATGGTTAAGGGTTCTAAGTTAGATGAGTAGCATGTGTAAAGTTATAAAGAGTGTGAGCTGACAGTTTATTTTTAATTGGAAAAAAAGATAAAATATTGTAATGTGACGTGTAAAGTAATATCTTAAAATGGTCCTATATATTATAATTATAAATTGGGAAATCCCTAAGGCTGACTCAATAACTTATTCTAGGACTTGGTATAATTGAAATATTATTCCTTGGATGGAAAGTGGGTGTTTGTGTGTGTGTGTGTGTGATATACAGTCATATCTTTGCATTATGGAAGATGTGAACTTATGTATGAGATCTAGTGAAACTGAAAGAGAATATCTTTGGATCAGAGCAGAGATTGGTGCAAGTGAGGCACAATGAGCTTACAAAGGACTATATTTGGAAAATAATTTTTTGTTGACATTTGTTTTGGTTACTTGTATTATTCAATGAGGATAATATTAAGAATGTTTGGATAGTGGATCCTTCTATCTTCTTCACAACTCCTAACAGGGTTGGAATCTCCTAATAGGGATTCAAAGTCTCCTAATAGGGACTCATATGTACTAAACATATTTCATTTACTCCTAACAAGGTCCATCCTATCACAAGGAACATTTATATTAGTACATCATCTTGTGGGCATCATTCCCACTGAGGGTTTCCCTTTGATCAAGGGTTTCCCTAGTCAACAAAATCTGGTATTATTGTGTATGCTTGTCTTTTTCTATTTGGTGATCTTATTTATTACATGTTTTAGATCTAATAAAGATAATGAGAATGGTTTTAATTAAATAACTGATTCAACACCCCCCCCCCCCCTCTCAGTTATCTTGGTGGACTTTACTTTCTAACAATTGGTATCAGAGCACTATTTCATTATTTGGACTGAATGCTTGATGGTTTTCCTATGGGGGAGTATCTATATTTGAGTTGAATCACTAAGGACTCTTAGTATCAATATTTAAATAGTGTCTTTGGACACTTGAGCTTATTGAAGATCTTTTGTCGAAGATGGATTGACATAATGATACCTTTGTATTCAATGATGTCAATGGGGGAGAGAATAACACATGAAAAACATCCTTTGATATGTATGGATTAATATCAATGGGAGAGAAGAGGATTTGATGATTGATGAAGATAATTTGAAAAGATGCTGATGTATGGGGGATATTAACACCTTCCTTATGCATGATGGAAAATCAGATGTAGTAGAGGTATGTTTGGTATTTATGGAACTTAGATGTTTTTCATCTATGTTTCCATGAATGGCAAAGGGGGAGATTGTTAGCATGAATTCTGATGTTATTCCTATGGGGGAGTATCCTAGTAGTGTTGGAGACATGTTACAGTGATTGTGTGTTACATTCATGATAAATTTTGTCATTGATGTCAACATACTAGTTATTCTGTGAAGACTAGAAGTGTAGGAGATAGAGTTTGGCTTTGCGCGGTTCGAGGATTGAAGATCAGCCTATGCACACTTGGTATTATGATCCAGAGTATGTCTTGATATTATAGTTAAGAGCACATATGGAATTAAATGCATTTTGGATATATATATATATATATGAAGGTTTTACTGAAGACTGTGTTTAGGTAGCGTTTGCAAAGAGTGGCTTCTGATGTTTGGATTTTATCTCCTAAAAAAGATAGAATATGATTGAGTGGACTTGGATAGAGGATCAAGACAATTTAGAGATGATGTGGTTAAGGGTGCTAAGTCAGATGAGAAGTGTGTGTAAAGTTATAAAGATTGTGAGCTGACAGTTTGTTTGTAATTGTGAAAAAGATAAAATATTGTAATCTAACGTGTAAAGTAATATCTTAAAATGGTCCTATATTATAATTGTAAATTGGAAAATCCTCGGGGCTTACTCAATAACTTATTCTATTAATTGGTATAAAGGAAAGATTATTCCTTGGATTGAAAGTGTGTGTGTGTGTGTGTGATATACAGTCATATCTTTGCATTGTGGAAGATGTGAACTTATGTATGAGATCCAGTGAACCTAAAAGAGAATATCTTTGGATCAGAGTAGAGATTGGTGCAAGTGAGGTACAAAGATATTACAAAGGACTATATTTGGAAAAGAAGTTTTTGTTGACAGTTGTTTTGGTTACTTGTATTATTCAGTGAGGATAATACTAAGACTATTTGGATAGTGGGTCATTATGTCTTCTTCACAACTCTTAACAGGGTTGGAATCTTCTAACAGGGATTCCAAGTCTCCTAATAGGGACTCATATTTACTAAATGTATTTCATTGACTCCTAACAGGGTACATCCTCTCACAAGGAACATTTATATTAGTACATCATCTTGTGGGCATCATTCCCATCGAGGTTTTCCCTCTGATCAAGGGTTTCCTTGGTCAACAAAATTTAGTGTTATTGTGTATGTTTATCTTTCTCTGGTTGGTGATCTTATTTCTTACATGTTTTAGATCTAATAAAGATAATGAGAATGGTTTTGATAACATAACGTATTCACCCCCCCCTCCCCCTCTGAATTATCTTGGTGGACTTTACTTTCTAACACTAACAACTCTAACATATTTTTAGTGATACAAGATTGCCAAGAACCCAAGATGCTCCTACATCAGACACCCGGGGTTATTTTGAAATGATTCTTTGAATCATGCAGTAGGTATAACCTAAGCTGAATCCAACTCAAATTGTGATAACCGTGAATTGTCTTCAATTGTTTTGTTCTTCCACTTTACCAAATATTCCATGTACTCTTTTCCTCTTGTACTTCTACCAACTCTTTGTTCCAAAATTTTCTCAACTTCTTTTATCTGCTTCTTAGGATAATCATTTGGTACTATCATTTCTTCATCATATTCATGATACTCATACAAATCTACAATTTTTAATATAGGTGATATATTCATGTCATCAGGTAACTCAATCTCATAAGCATTTCCACTGTCAAACTTCCTCAATATCTTGCAGGGACCAAATTTCTTTATCTTCAATTTTCCATAGGTTATAACAAGAAATATTCCTTTCTTCAAATGAACCATTACTTCATCTCCAACTACAAAATTATTATGTCTTCTTGATCTATCTTCTTTTTCCTTGTATTTCTAAATACTATGTTCCAACTTATGTTTCACTTCCTCATGCAATGTCTTCATGAACTTAGCAAATTCTTCTCCTTCAGCACTTCTTTCTCTTCACTAGTAATGCTCTTTAAATCTGATATACCTCTTGGTTGTGAGCCATTGACAATCTCAAAAGGTTTTTTTCCAGTACTCCTATTCACTAAATTATTGTATGCAAATTCTTCTTGTGCCAACATAAAATCCTAATTACTCAATTTGTCTCCAACTAAGCATCTCAACAAATTACCCAAACTTGTATTTACAACTTATGTTTATCCATTAGTTTGTGGATGAAATGTAGAACTATACTTCAACTCGGTACCCAACTTTTTCCATCTAGAGTCTTCCTAAAATTACCAACAAACTTACTATATCGGTCATAGATGATACTCTTTAGTAATCCATGCAATCTGACAATCTCCTTAAAGAAAAGATCTTCTATATGCACTACATCTGATGTTTTCCTACAAGGTATGAAATGTGTCATTTTATAAAATCTATCCACAACAACAAATATAGAATCATTACGTCTTGTTTCCTTTGGTAAGCCAAGAATAAAATCCATACTGATATCACTCCAAGGTTTCTCAGGAATAGAAATTGGTGTATACAATCCATTAAATTCTGACTTACTCCCTTTGCAACTTGACAAACTCCATAAATTCTCACAAATTCTCACAAATTTTTGAACATCCTTATACAACTATGGCCAAAATTATCTCTCCTTAATAAAATTCAATATTTTATCAATGCCAAAATGTCCAACCAAACCACTACTATGTTTCTCCTTTATCAAATTAGTTATCATTGATCCTCTCGGTATACACAACTGAATACCTTTAAACAACATACCTTCTTCAATTAAATATTCTTCCCATTTCATACTCGGTTGATCTTGAATATGATCTCTGCAATTTCTCCATGGCTCATAAAAATCATGGTTAGTTTCATACAAATCCTTCATGTCATCAAAACCAAGAACTTAAATTCTCATTTCAATCATCAAAGATCTTCTTCTACTCAATGCATCAAAAACTCGGTTAGTGACTCCACTCTTATGTTTCATCACAAATGTATAACTCTGCAAATACTCAACTCATTTCATATGTCTCTGATTCAACTTATTCTGACTACCCAAATATTGTAAAGCCTTATGATCAATATACAATAGAAATTTATGTGATATCAAATAATGTCTCCATTTCTTTAGGGAATGAATAATAGCATAGAACTCTTGATCATGCATAAAATATTTCCTTTTAGCATCATTCAATTTTTCACTAAAGAAAGCAACAGGTTTACCTTCTTGACTCAAAACAACTCCTATTGCACTACCACTTGCATCACATTCAACTTGGAATACCTTATTGAAATTGAGTAAAGCTAACATAGGCAATTTAGCAACCTTCTACTTAAAATTCTCAAAACTTTTATTAGCTCCATGTGTCCACTTTAATTATTTGTTATCTCCTCTCATAGTCTCAGTCATAGCATTAGAAATTGCACTAAAATTTTTGATGAAATTTCGGTAAAAACTTGCTAAAACATGAAATTATCTTACCTCACTAGCATTTTCACATGTAGGCCAATTCAAAATAGCTTCAACCTTCTCAAGATCCATCCTCAAACCATCGGCTAAAATCACAAATCCCAAATATACAATCTCCTATTTCATGAAGGAACACTTTTTCAAATTAATCAGCAACTTTTCTTCTTTCAATCTCTACAATACCTGTTTAATGTGCAATAAAATTTCTTCTCTAGTCTTACTAAATATCAGAATTTCATCCAGGTATACAATCAAAAATTTACCCAAGAATTTCTTCAAAGCCTCATTCATCAATCTTATAAAAGTACTTGGTGCATTAGTTAAACCAAAAGGCATAACCAACCACTCATATAAACCTTATCTTGTCTTGAAAGTAGTCTTCCATTCATCACCTTCTCTAATTCTGATCTACTGATATCCACTCTTCAAATAAATTTTACTAAAATACTTTTCTCCACTCAAACCATCCATTATGTCATCTGTTCTTGGTATAGGAAACTGATATTTCACATTTATCTTGTTAATTTCCTTAGAATTAGTACACATTCTCCTCTCTCCATTCTTCTTAGGTGCTAATATATCCAACTGCACATGGACTCAAACTTTCTCGAATCAAACCTTTCTGCAATAACTCTTGGATTTTTCAGTTAAGTTCCTCATTCTCGGTAGGTGTCAACCGATGTGGTGTTTTATTCAAAAAACTAGCTCCAGGAATTAGATCCATACAATGATCAATGCTTCTCTTCAGTGGTAAACCATCAGGTACATTATCATAAATGATCTCTTTCTACTCAATGAGTAATTTATCAACCTCTTCAGGGACACTATCCATTGTCTTCTCACTCAGTTTGTTAGGAATCATAAAAAAACATACATCATTCTTCTTCAAATCCTTAACAAACTTTCTTCCTTCCATCAAACAAACTTTCACATATGTACAAACATTACCAACAAATTATTCAATCAAAGGTAACAAGATTTTTCTTCTCCCATCAACCCAAATAGTATGTTTATGCAATCTCCCATCATATATAGCATGTTTATCATATTTCCAAGGTCTACCCAACAAAATATGACAACATTCCATAGGCATGATATCACACGATACCTTAACATAGTACATGCCAATTTTCAAATTCACATAACATTTTTCACTTACTAATAGTGTATGCCCATCCTTGATCCATGAAATTTGATAGGGCTTCGGGTGTTTCAACCTTTCCAACTGCAAATTTGCAACCATTTCCTCAGATGCCAGATTCTTTGAGCTTCCACTGTCAATGATTATCTTCCACACTTTATCAGCAACTCTGCATCTAGTCTTGAACAAACTTTTCCTTACCAAATCTTCCTTATTACTTTCACTCCATAATGCTCTTTTGATCATCAAGTTATTTTCCTTTTTTGGTTCATTCGGTGAGTCTTCTTGCACCAAGGCATTTATACTACTACTGAATATCTTGCATCCATGTGTACACTCAAATGATCTATGTCCTTCTCCTCCATAATTCTAACAAGTTCCTCGGAATCCACCTCTACCATAGCCACCTCAGTAGTTAATGCCTCTTCCTCTAGAAGAACTTTCACCTTTCCACTCAATCTTGCCTTTATCTTGATTTTTTTTGTCTTGATCAAATCTATAGTTTTCACCATAAGATCTACCTCTTCCTCTAGGGAATCTACCACCTCTTCCTCTTTGTCCTTTCTCTTGTCTTTTTTTCAATTTCTTCTCATCTTTCAGGGAAAACTGATAAGCTTCTTCAATACTTTCCAACTTAACCAAACTGATTTCCTCTTGAATAGAAACTCTTAACCCATTCAGGTATCTAGCAATTCTTTCTACCTCATCCTCAATATGTCTATATCTGATGTCTTATCTATAGAATTCCTCAATATAATCTTTTATCGAGCTACCTTTCTTCTTCCAACTTTGTATTCTTTTAACTAGGTTAATCTAATAATCACAAGGTAGAAACTTGTCTTTCAATTTATTTACCATCTTATTCCATACCTTGATTTTTTCTTTGCCTTTCCTCTTTCTATCCAATTGTAGATGCTCCCACCATAAGGATGCATGACCTTTCAATTTTGTACTTGTAATTTTCACCTTCTTTTCCTTTGAAACATTTTAATATTTAAAATACTTTTCCGTCTCAATTATCCAATCCATCAACTCATCTAAATCCAGCCTTCCACTATATTTAGGAGGATTGAAATGCGATGTAGCCTTCAAATTTTGTAATGCCTTCAAAATTATTTCTTCAACTTGATCCATAACAGGTGCAAGTTCTACTTCACCCTATTCATCTTCAGCTTCTTCATCACTAATATCATCAATATGTCTTCCTCTATGTTGGGCTATCTCAACAATTTCTAATCTAGCAGAAATTTGTCTTAGCATATCCTCTAAGCCTGGATTTTCATCTCACCTCCCACAAACCATGCTGAGAACCTCTGTAATTGCAGGTCATATCGCAATCTACCACCCCACAACAAGATATTAGTTAGGGCTTACAAGAAGGAACTAGATCTAACCTTTCTCTGATACCACCTGAGGCAAGGAGGAAGGGGAATGGGGCCAAAGGCTCACCCAGCTACCAAACTTCCTTCAAGATAAGGACTCAAAAGCAATAATAAAAGACTCAGAGAGAGTGAATGTAGAAAAAATTATTTATTATTCATCACAAAACTTCATACATGTCGGGTTGTAAGGCCTTCCTAGTTACGGCCAATACAATTAGAATTCAAAAACAAACAGTCTTCATACATGTGAGGATCTACCAACCTCTTGATTCTATCCTCTAAAATCCACTAAAATACTACCCAACTACCACCACCAAGATCTACAACACACTACTCTATTTATACAAGAGGCCACCGAATAGGTTGGCTCTAAAGATCCTTTAGATCCAACATTGGAGAAAAGGATGACCTAGATTTAGGTCCACACACTTCCCAATGATTGATGCAACCATTAACTTTGTGAACAAAAATTAAATACACCATTCGACCTCAAAAAAGATCCAAAATAAACCACTCAGTGAAAAAGACTACCGAGTAATTGAAACTCCAGTGAACAACCGAACCGAGCAGTAACTGAGCCCCATTGGTGGAAACAAGAATACTTCATCGATAGCCTAAAAGAAGCTACCGAGCACATCTAACAACTCTCACATGTGTTTGATGATACAAGATTGCCAAGAACCCAAGATGCTCCTGCATAATATTTTTACGATATTATGATTCCTTTATCATCTTGTGCCAACAAAGAAACAAGGGTTGTTTAAAGAAATATAAACAAAACATGTAATAGGAAGCACATCATGGGGGGAAGCATATTACAATAGGTAAACATATAGAATCCACTGGACAAGAGGATCTAATCAAGTGTATCACTTATCCCCCATATCAATCTATAATGTTTAGGGAAGGTGGACAAGTCACAAGAGGATCAACATCAAGCATAGTAGATGGAACAATAGTCAATTCCAAAAAAGGACCCTTTTGTGAAGATACGTCACTTTGTTTGTCACTGGGAGTGATAGAAAACTATTATGAAAGAATAGCTGGTAAATCATGATCAATATCAATAGTCTCATAGTCATCAAATTCACTAGCATGAATATCATTGTTAGTATGAAGAGTATCTTCTTCATCCAAATTAATTATAAAAGAACCCAAAATTCGAATAGCATTGTCATGTTTGTTCATTTTAATCTTGTTTAAATTCACTTCATCCATTGGCTCAAGAATGGGTTGGTCAAAGAGAAGTGAGGCATGACGAGTTGTAGGAGGTGAAGCAATATTTTGAGAATCACATTGACAGGATCTAGCATGATGCTTGCGATGATGATCACGAGCATGATAGTTGTTCACTTTTTCTATAAATTTGGTTTTGGGTAGGGTTTATCAACATCGGGTCATTTCCTTCTTTAGGAGGAAGAATGGAAGGAACCACACTAGGTTGAGAGAAGGATTGAGAAGTATGTGTATAATAAATAGAAAGAGGAGGTGTAGGTGGTGTAGGTAGAAGTTCACCTCTAGGATCATTCTTAGGTTTTCTAAGTTCACAAATCTTGTGGACCTTATAGGCTTGGTATGAGCGAAAGAGATGGTTAGGATGGGCTTGAGTTTTTTGAGGCATGGAAAGCCAAAATAAATAAAGGTCAACTAAGTCTTAAGGAATTGAAGACTAATAAAGATAATGGTTAATATTATCACAAAAAATTTCACCCATGCTTGGGGCATGACCCCCAAGAAACCTTGTGAAACATTGAGATGGCCTCTAAGTGTGGGACTTGCACATTGAGGCTAAATCCCAATAGAAGGTCGGCTTCCTTGTAATCAGGGAGAACCTAAACTATGAATTTTGAGGGAAAGGGGAAGAAAGAATGCTAAAATTTAAAGGGTTTGATGCACCAGATTGAAACTGTGGTTGATATCTACCTATGGCTGCACATAAAACCAATAAAAACCCAAATATACATAGTTCTTAAATATGATTCTATCCCAAAAAAAACATGCAAGTTACAGCTTATGAGATATTTCTAGGAAAGACAATCACAAGACAAAAACTAATAAGAAGATATAGCACAACATATAAAACAAGAACAAAAAAATGATCAAACACAAGGAAAGGAAATGAACAAGATAGTTGAATGTAAGAAGAGGCAAAAGAAAAGATTTTTGTTAATGCAAGGCAAAGTGAAATTATAAATGCAGGGCATAAGCACTACAAGAGAGTCAAAGAAGAACCCAAAATATTTACAAAGAATTGTATTTAAAAGAGTTTAGGCATAACTTAAATTTTACAGGAAGTTCAAACCCCAACCACGATGGAGTTAAGCTACAGAAGCTAGAAATAAATGAATATCACAAAAAATATGATCTCTATATGCAACTTGATCATGAAGTGACAAAAAAAGGCCAAATAAATGAACTGGCAATTGTGAGGGACAATCATATCCCTTTAAATCAATAAATAAGCATGGAGATGCATTGGCGTCATGTTCGCATAGCCAAAAAATTCTATCGATGTTGAATAATAGTCCATGTGTCATGCCTAAGTTGCAAACAGTCAAATCAGGTCACTGGAAAAAAAATTGAAATGGGATAACATAATGTGTTAAAAGAAACTGCAATAAAAAGAACAAATTGCGGTAAAATCCAAATAAAATGGATAGAAGATTGTGAAGTGAACAAGTTACAGTTAAATATACCTACAAGATTACAGATTCTTGGCATCTATCCAAATCGTCAACAAAAAAAATTATTCAAAGATTGCTTCCTGATGCAGGGGTTACCTTTGGAGCATCAATGGCTTTTTCAAGGCTTCTATGATGGAATAACAATGATTCAATAATTAGGCACCATAGCACTGTGAAGGTGGTGAAAACCCAGCCAAAGACAATGAACACCCTATAGGCTTTTTTACTAATTTCCTCTTTCAAAAATATAATATCAGATATTACTGTTTCTTGATAACCCAATTTGTCGGAATGATCTGGAAATGAAATATACTGCATCAGTTGAGTACTAATGGGTTTTAATATACCCATTATAGACTTTGTCAAAGTCCACACAATGACGAGCACGGCTGCTGGCGGCCATGCATATTTTATTTTTACCCATTCCTTCAACTTCGCACTGTCAAACACCACCCATATAATCCAAGTCAAAGAACTTACTAAAACCAGTGCAAGAAGAGAGGGAAAGAGTATTTCAATCCATAGTGTGTATTTCTTCTTCCTCCAAATCTACCGAACAAGTGAAGTATATTTTCCTTCATTTGGTTTTTTTTCGGTTCTTAATGAATGAAGTGTCTATTGGAATCTTTTTAAATGGAATGGATGGATACGTAGGTGGCCGTGAGAATCCTCATTTAATTTCATAGAGAAAGCCGAGCATTTGGAGCACGATATGTGAAGCCATTTTTATGGTGTGATGATGGGAGACACAAAGTGTTGACACGGTCTAAACTTTCATTATCGGGGAAATATGGGAGACTGGAATAATACTACCACACATGTAAAATAGACCCAGACCACAAATAGAATTAAGAGTCATTGATGAATATTATGATCGAAATGGATGGCCTAGATACAACACAAAATTCCCTCAATGCAAGATTAAAACATAACCATCGATCAAAAGTTTCTTAAGAAGACAACTGGCATGGTTCCATATCAAAAAGCATAGAGAAGGATGGAAACACTAAAAAATGTTGGATTTTCCCATTTTGCAAATTTTCATTTTTCTCCTCGTGAAATTGAGAAATACAGATAACATGAGGTGCTATCCCATCCTGTAACGTTGACCTGCTAAATTTTTCCATTTCGTAAAAAACCATTTTGTTGATACTGGGTTATCTTATCAACCATTTCTTCCCTTTCTTTTTAAATCTTTGTCAAATACAAAAAAAAAATTCAAGTCCATCACAAAACATAGAATCTTCTAATATTGTTTGAAGATTTCATATGGAAAGATCGAGAGAAAGGGGAAAGCTAGCTTCAGTTCCATATACCAACTTGAAAGGAGAGATATCAATGGATATTTTATGATTAATTATGTCTATCTAGAGGGCTTCATACAACTTCTTGTGCCAATTACTCTGAATTTTTGAAACTACCTTCTTCATAATATTAATCAGGTTCTTGTTACTGGACTCTTCTTGACCATTTCCTTGAGGATACTAATTAGATGAATGTGCTAACTGGATTCCATGATCATAACAAAATTTTACTATTTTGGCTGAAGAAAAGTATGTTGCATTATCCAACACCGGCTTTGTAGGGACCCCAAAGCGTACTAGAATGTTTTCTCTTAGAAATTTGCAAAAAACCTCAGAAGTAGTCTTCTTCGCCGCTTTGGCCTCAACCCATTTTGTGAAGTAATATATGGAGGTGAGAATATGTGTGTTTCTTGTACTCTAATGTGGGTTAATAGGTCCTATGAAATCTAGGCCCCATTGTTGAAAAGGTCCTTCTATCACCATAGGTTTTAAAGGTAACACAACTAATCAGGGTTTACCAGCAAAAATTTTACATTTCTCACACTTCGACACCCATTGGTAGACATCTTTGAACATCCCTAGCCAATAATAAAATTGTCTCAAAATATTGAAGGCTATCATTGTAGAAGAGAAATGGCCCCCACAAGCTTCATCATGGAAAACCTTCAGTAACTTTTCTTGTTGTTTCATATCCACACATCTCAAGAAAGTTCTGTCTAGAGCTCATTTGCATAACGTGTCATCCCAAATGACATATTTTTGATCCTTTATCCTCGTATTTCTCTTTTTTTCAGGGAGAGACCTTCTAGTCATTCACCATATGTCAAGAAGTAAGCAATATTCAAGAACCAAGGGTCTTACAGACATACCATCAACACCTTAGGAAGATCTTCTTGTTGTTCAGGTTTTTTCTCAACTATCATTTTGCAAAGACCCTTTCCATGTACAAGCTTGGTTGGTTTTATTTCAATTTCATGTTCTTGTACTTTTTCAATCCATGCTCCTTTGGTGTTACATCCCACTTCTTGTTATGTCAAAACACTTTTCACCATGGGTTTTGGGACAAAGACAATGGCATGAGAGTGTAAGATGTAAAACTTGAAATATTTAAGAACCTTCACCATGGAAATCTTTACACACAAACCTTTAGTTGATTCTTACAACTTCTCCATCTTCATTTGGTTTGTTCATAAACACCAATTTTTTTCCTATTAGATTCATGTTAGCAAGCCTTGGAACTAATCCACATGTTTATTTTTTATCAATATGTCTAAGTTCTTCTTTTATTTCTTGTATCTATATTTCATCCTTGTTATAACTATTGATAGGTCTTGGTTCTATTTTTTTTATAGTAAAAAAAATTACTTTTTTATTTGTCTTGGCAACTCTTCTCCTGGTCAACACATCTTTTTTTGTCTCCAATTATCTAGTCTTTTGAATGATTACTCTAAACATATTTGGTAGGATTTTTAGGGTTCTTGTCATGTTTATCATCCTTTAATTTAGGTGCATAATCTCATTCTATTCTTGAAGGATAATTTTATCCATATCCTTCTAGTTCACATGAATTTTGATGTAAATCTTCATCCACCTTGACATTTTTACTTTAAAGTATCTTTATAAGTATTTTATTATAGCACCTATAGGATTTAGTTCTAGTTGAGTACCCAATACTAAATATTCTTTCATGAGATCTAGAATCAAATTTTCCCAAGTTTTCCTTATCACTTCTAGTATAGGATTTTATCTTAAAATCCTTGAAATACTTGAGAGCTATTGGTCTTACATACCATAGCTCATAATAGGTCTTGGTGCTATTCACTCTTATTTTTCCTTTATTAAGAATATAGATTGTAGTGTGAACTACCTCTCTCTAATATGTATTTAGTAGATTGGATTATTTTAACATTCCATTTATTTAATAGTTCTATTCTTTCTTTTTGTAACTCCATTTTGTTGAGGAGTTAGAGGAGTATAAAGTTGCCTCTTTATTTCATTCTCCTCATAAAATATGCCAAAATCATTTAAGGTAAACACACCTCCTTTATTAGATCTTAGGCACTTGATTTTATTATTCATTTTAGTTTTAGTCATTAAATTATAAACCTTAAACTTATCAAAATATTTGAATTTTTCTTTTAGAAATATAACCCATGTCATCCTATAAAATCATCAATAAGTAACATGAAGTGCCTATGATTACTTAAAGACTCCATGTTTTGGTAGGTCTATATAGATAAGTTTCAATTAGTTCCAATGGTTTTTAGAAGAGTACCTTATGATCTTGAATATTCCCTTTTCTTATTTCCAATATAACATTCTTTGCATAGTGTATTTTTAGGGCTCATTGGACAACATTAGTATAGTAAACTTTAATTTTCTTTGCTAGTGCCTTGACAGTCCTCACAGACATATGTTTACTATTTTCTTAATAACTTTTTATCTACTTGAACAAAGTCAAAACAAATTACATATTACTATTCTACACTAGATTCTATACACTTTTAGAAAAAGAAGTTTGCATTTTTTATTATTTTGATGCAAGTTATACACGTACATAGAATCTATCTTTACAAGTCTATCAAAGTTATTGTATCTTATTATCTTATGTCATAGCCAACAATCACTTGTTTGTCCAATAGGTGGTATGCATTTCATGGATTCCTAGATCCTTCTACCACCAATCTCTCAAACTTTACTTTTCTAATTTCACATCCTCCATTATGAAATGTGAGATTGTATCCTTTTCTACACATTTGAAATACACTTAGAAGATTGTGATCTTGAGACTCTTAACATAGAGAACATCTTCGATATTATTCTCCCCATCAATACTTATTGTTCCTTTTCAAAAACGTATTGCAAAGATATCATCTCTAAACTTGATTGATCCTTCATCCTATTTTACAAGATTCATAAACTTTATCTTATCACTAGTAATGTGATTGGAATAGCCACTTTCAATTACCCGAGATTTTCTATCTTCTTTTTCATGAAAAGAAGTAAACATAGAAATTTTAGTATTATGAAAAAAAATCAAAGTGTAACACATCTTAATAGGATTGGGGTTTTCAAGAACAACCTTCTTCACACATTTTTTAGGGTCAGCAACAATATTTCAAACATTTAGTGTCATGAAAGGGTTTCTTGTATATAATCATCAAGAGTGGAATTTTCATAGTCTTTTAAAGAGTATTAATCTTCTTTGGCATAAAAACTTGTTTTGAAATTATTTTCTCTAAGATTCTTGTAGCCATCATTTAATTCTCTCAAGAGACATTCACAAGCATAATGACCAATTTCACCATAATTAAGACATTTAATAGGTAATTTATCTTTGTAATGACTTCAAAAGTTACTTTCTTTATCAAATTATCTCATTTTAAAAGAAACTAGTTGACCATATAATTGATTCACTAAATATGTCTAGATCCCTAACTTCCTTACTATAAAACTCCTTACAACTATAAGATTTTGGAAAAGATCTAATAGATTTTGTACCATAACTACTACTTTAAATTATTCACCAAGACCTCTAAAGATATTGATCACTTCATCTACATAGAGGAAATAACCATCAATATCTTTATCCTCTAACATCCTCTGACATATGAACTTTTCAGATGTTAAAACTTTAGATTTTACTCTATTATTAATATACTTTATCTTCTGAGTATCTACGTACATACACGTACAAAGTAATAGGCACTTTCATTTCTCATTATGCAACTTGTATTAAATAACTAAAAGAAAAAACACTTTAAAGTCCTTTAGGTAGCATGTTCCCATCAACAGTTGCCATCCAAATAGGAATAATACAAGTTGCAATGGTTTCACAGCTGTGTTTCTTATGTTGCAGCACCTCTTGGTACAATGTCCGCATGAGAACAAAATCTAATATTATATATGAACTATAAAGACATCTATACCCAGCCAAAGATTTAAGCATGATTATGTTGGAGATTATGTGAATTGACAATACTGTTTATTAATGGCGCACAAGAATGATTCATCATCACTACTTCTCATTAAAATAAAGCATTACTGAAGCCTGACATACTTCATTTCCTTTTTCCAAAACAATTCTAACCACCAATTTTAACAGAACTCATCCAAACAGCGGAAAGCAGCATTGTGATCCGATCTAGATGGGCATAAATTCGGTAACAAGATATCCCATTTTCTATACTCCGCACTACAAGAATTCCTTATAACTGTTAGAACTGGAATAATATTTTGATATGTTCTATCAAAAAATCATCAAATATGTGATACCCACAAAGGAGATTTCCAAATGATGTGCGAAATCAGATTTCAAGTATTGGCCCATCGGTATACTCTCAATCTTATCAAAATTATTTGCCAAAGTCAATATATATATTTTTAAAACATAAATAGGTGATGGCAAAAGATGACAATACAGCAATCAGAATATCATTTCCCAACCAGAAGATATAAACGATTCGGTAGAATAAATAAAGCTCAAGATAATATGATTACACTCTTCAATAAAGTTGAATTAATTCCAACTATCTTTTTCCTCTGTTCTTATCTCTGGTACAGTGTTCGTAACAGATGATTGGTTGATGCTGAACCAAAATATCTGATAAATATTATTTTATTGTTACAAATCATTAAATTTGTGTTGCTCTTGTGGCTTTGCAGGCCCGCATTATGAGATTTGATCCTTCAGCAATGCGTTTTTTTTTATGAATTATATCATTGCCGTAGTCATATTTTCTATTATATCTCACATTGTTTAATGTGATCGATCGTTCTTGAATATTCATGCAGCCTTAATTAATTTTTCATATCTACTATACTACAGTGAAGGAAAGTGAAAAAGCTTTTCTCGATTCTTTTAATCCAATTAGTCATAAACTGTAGAGTTCGTCACTAGATTTGTATCGAGCATGTTAAATATGTTTAATGAATGACAGACTGAATACAAGAGAAAAGATCAAGAAATGGATCATTTGAATTCAAATAAAAGGTTTTGAAAGGGCTAAATATAGTAGAAATCATGGATAGTGTTATAGATGATTACCTCATTTTGTTTATGGTATTGCTCATGGTTATATTTTATGATGCTATGGACCTCATATAGATTTTTGCTATGGACCTCATATAGATTTTCTGTACTATTTTCTTAAATTTCAGTAATATAAGACTTGACTTCGGCCTTTTATCAATTAAAATAAAAAGTTTAGAAAGAGCTTGTGTATTATCAAGGGGTTTGAAAGCAATGCTCCCAATGAACGCGTACCCTATCATTTTACCCCAGTCTCCCATAGAAAATACTTTTGGGAATGCAGAGACACCTAGGAAATGTTTCGAGGATGTCCAAAAAATAGTAGAGGTACATTAGGCGAAAGCTAGTCATCCTCAAGATCACTAGAGAACATCTAAATATCTCTCCTCTATCTCAAGCAATCCCTAACATATTCTGAGAATATTTAATATAATTTTTAAAAAAATTACAACCTTTCAATGTTTGTTTCGTTTATCACATTTATGCTAGAATGCATATGTATATATGTATGTGGGGGAGGAGGGAGAGAATAATCAAGCATTTCAAAGAAATATTTGCTTAATTTAAAGAAAATTGAAGTAGAATTATGAGCAGTTTTGAAGGATATATATATATATATATATATATATATATATATATATATATATATATATATATATATATATATATATATATATATATATATATATATATATATGTATATGTATATGTATATGTATACATGCATACATACATACATATGTATGTATGTATGGTGTTCGACTTTGTCATGAAGGTCTGTGTGGATTTAAAGGTGTTAATTCGAGCTTAGTGGTGTAGACTCTACCTCTTTGTTAGGAATAAGGTGTCTCAACCTTGGATAATTATTTTTCTTATTATTTGTTTTGTAAATGTATTATTTGCAAATAATGAAATTAAGTGTGAGTGTACATGTCTAGTTGGCATGTTGATGTGTCACTCCACTTGATGCGTCGGCATCTTGTGCGTAAGGAGATCATGACTGAAATGGTCATGACGGATTCCTATGACGCGTAAAACTATTTAAAGAATGTGCTATGACAGGCGTAAGAGCATCTTATGACTTGGGCCTATTTGGGCGCCCAAGAAGAAGTGGTTGGTATGTGTAAGAGAATATGCCAAAAATAGGTTGGTATGACAAATTCTCTTACACTTCTCTTGTGACCGTTATTTTTGGTGAATTCTATGACAAGCTGTCATAGTCTATTCTAGGGATGGACGCCTATTCTTGGGATTACATGTAACAGCTGTGTACATGTGGTTTGTGCATGGGTCTTGGTGGTTGGACGCAAAACTCCTTTTTTGGGTATTTGTTGGGTCCTGAGGAGTCTATATATATGATGTTGCTTCTATGGGAGATACATAAGTTTTACTAGTCTCTCATCTCCTGAAAGAACTTGCATTGCAAGTGTGTTGTAGTCTTTGTGTTGAAGATAATACATTGTGTAGGTTTTGGAGGGGTGGGGTTGTTTTACCGAAAGGTTTTTCCCCACCGGCATATCTTTGTGTTTATGTGTTTCAATCTTCTCTATCTATTTTCTGTATGCATGGTATATGGCTGCAATATCTTTGTTAAAGTAGTTAACAAATCTAAAATTGTAAGGATTTAAAAAGAATTTGCACAATACTTTCCTTTAGTGATTAGTGTAGGAAGTTGTTTCCGCACATGAGTTTCCTTACAAGTGGTATCAGAGCCTGATCAACTTTTGATCCTAGTTGTTGGGTAGGATTTTTTGAGCTAATCTCAAGTTGAGTGGGAGTTTTGTGCAGAGCATTCTAAATCTTATTTGCAGATTAAGATGGAAAGTTCCTCGTACAGTAGAATGGAGGTGGAGAAATTTAATGGCACTAATTTTGAGTTGTGGAAACTCAAGATGGAAGACATGCTTGAAGACCATGATCTATGGGAAGCTACTTCACTTGATGTGAAACCTGCAATGATATCGCAAGCGGATTGGGAGATCAAGGATCGGAAGGCTAAGGGTCTCATCAGACTCTGTCTAGCAGATGTCATTCTTCTGAATGTTCTTGATGAGACTACTGCAAATTCTTTGTGGAAACAACTTGGGTATGTGTACCAGGCCAAATCTCTAGTGAATAAGTTGTTCCTGAGAAAGAAGTTGTATTCTTTAAGAATGGAGGAAGGTGGATCCGTAACTGATCATCTCAATGCATTCAATTTATTGATTGCACAGTTGGCATCATCCTTTGCCAAGATCAAGGAGGAGGATTGTTGTATGACCCTGCTTTGTTCCTTGCCGGATTCATGGGACCATCTTGTGATGGCTCTCGGAAGTACTATAGTCACATTCTGTATGGATGATGTGGTGTCTTCGCTACTATCTAAGGAGATGCGAAGAAAGACTTCGGATTCATCTAAGGAAGCCCTTGCTGTTCGCGGGAGATCCAATGACAGAGGAAAGAAAAATGACAACAAGTCAAAGAAGGGTAGATCCAAATCCCGTGGGAGTTCGAAGACTCCTGGAAAGTCCAAGGCAAAATGTTGGAACTATGATAAAACTGGGCACTTTCAGAGGGATTGCAAAGAACCAAAGAAGCAGAAGAAAGGCTCAGATTCAGCTTCTGAAAAATCTCAAGAAGATGGAGATGCTTTTATTGCAGCCTTGGCAGCCCATGCATCTAATGATGTGTGGTTGGTAGACTCAGGTGCTTCTTTTCACATGACCTCTCATCGAAACTGGTTCTCAAAATATGAAGAGTTCGATAGTGGAAAGGTGTACTTGGGTGATGATTCTCACCTAAAGATAGTTGGACGTGAAAGGGTCACTATCAAATTTCCTAATGAATGAGTAAAGGGAATCAATAGAGTTATGCACATTCTGGGTTTGGCACAAAACCTATTATCTGTAAGTATGTTGAATGATGTAGGTGTGCAAGTTGTCTTTTCGAAAGATGGATGCAAGATGATGAGAGGTTCTATGGTGCTCACTAGAGGTACTAGGAGAGGTACTTTGTTTCAGCTTGAAGCATGCATTGCTTAGTGCAATAGTTCTTCTGTTTCAAGGAAGAGAGCGGCTATCACTTCATCCCCACCATCTGAACAAGCAGTAAAGAAGACTATGGCAATGGGTTTTGATGGCAGTGCAGTAAGTGTACCTAAGGGTGCAAACACTTTGGAAGGCAAGCTTCCTACAGAAAAGATGATGTTATGGCATATGAGATTTGGCCACATTGGTGAGAAGGGTCTTAGGACTCTAAAGAATAAAAACCTCATTGAGGGGTTAAATGATTGCAATCTCAAGTTTGAATTCTATGAACACTGTGTCTATGGTAAACAAAATCATGTTTAGTTTTACTCTAGTTCTCACAAATCTTCTGATGTTTTGGATCTTATTCATTCTGATGTATTTGGTCTTGTAAAAGTTCCTTCAATCTCCAAGTCTGTATTTTTTGTATCTTTCGTAGATGATTATAGTAGAAGGACATGGATTTATTTCCTTAAAAGTAAGACACAAGTCTTTAGTTGGTTCAAGGAATTTAAAGCCCTTGTAGAGAATCATAATAGTAAGAAGATTAAGTGTGTGAGAACTGACAATGGTGGTGAGTTTTGCTCAATAGAGTTTGAATAGTTCTGTAAAGAATGAGGTATCGAGAGGCATAAGACAACTCCTTATACCCCGCAGCAAAATGGAGTTACAGAGAGAATGAACAGGAAACTAATGGAGAAGGCTAGGAGTATGCTTAGTGGAGCTGGTCTAGAACAAAGGTTTTGGGCCGAAGCTGTGGCCACTGCTTGCTATCTGGTTAACAGATCTCCTACGTCAGCTCTTGTTGGTAAGACACCCATGGAGGTGTGGTCTGGTAAGAAGCCTTCAATTAAATATCTTCATGTTTTTGGTTGTGAAGCTTATGCACATGTTCCAAAGGAGAAAAGATCTAAGTTGGAAAACAAAGCTGTCAAATGTATTTTCATCGGATACAGTGTTGGTGTGAAAGGATACAAGCTTTGGGATCTTGTGACTAGTAAGGTGTTGTATAGTAGAAATGTTATTTTCAGAGAGCTAACATCTTCTCCTATTGTGCTACAACCAGATGAAAAAGAAAAGGAAAAAGATGTTGTTCAGTTGCCTCCTACCCCTGAGAAGACTAAACAGAGGGACCATGTTGGGTCTAATGATGAGGAGAGCTCTAGTAGCTCTGATAGTTCAAAAGAAGAGGAAGAACAACCTCAACCTCGGCCCTTGAGGAGATCCATGAGAGAAAGAAAGCAACTAGAAAGGTTTGGTTATTCTATGTTAGATTCCATTTGTGCCTTTTCTTTGATTACTAACACTAATGAGCCTAGATCTGTGAAAGAGGCTTTGGGCATGGAAGATGTAGGTTCCTAAATTGAGGCTATGGATGACAAGATGGCTTCATTGGAGAAAAACATAACTTAGGACCTTGTACCTTTGCCTAAAGGGAGAAAATCTATTGGCTATAAATGGGTGTTCAAGAAGAAAGTATGTATAGATGGCAGTGTTGAAAGGTACAAAGCTAGATTGGTTGCAAAGGGGTATTCATAGGTAGAGGGAATAGATTATGGTGAAATATTCTCTCCTGTTGCAAAGTTGACATCCATTAGATTTCGGTTATCTCTTTCTGTATCATATGATTTAGAGATAGAACAAATGGATGTGAAGACAACTTTCCTTCATGGTGATTTGGAGGAAGAGATTTATATGTCATAGCCTGAGCACTACATTGTTAAAGGTAAAGAATCCTTAGTTTGCAGGTTAAAGAAATCTCTATATGGTTTGAAGCAATCTCCTAGTATGTGGTACCTTAAGTTTGATGCCTTTATGTTGTCAATTAGATTTGTAAGATCGAAATCAGATCATTGTGTTTATTTCAGAGTTGAAAATGATCACCTTCTTATTGTTGCATTATATGTTGATGATATGTTGTTGTTTGGGAAGGGTAAGGGTATGATTTCTTATTTTAAATCTCAGTTGTCAGCATAGTTTGAGATGAAAGATCTTGGGGCAGCTAGGTACATCTTGGGTATGGAAATCAGTAGAGATAAGTCTAACAGAAAACTTTGGTTGAGTCAGAGTAAGTATGTGAAGTCTGTGTTGGACAAGTTCAGCATGGCAGATTGTAGACCACTTTGTGTTCCTATTTTTGTGGGAACAAAGTTTTCTGTAGATGATTGTCCAAAATCTCCTAGTGAGGTGGAGGACATGAGTAGAGTACCTTATGCTAGTGTAGTTGGCAGTCTTATGTATGCTATGGTCTATACTAGACCAGACATTGCCCAAGTAGTGGGAGTCCTGAGTCAGTTTATGGCTAACCCTGGACGGGTACATTGGGATGCAATTAAGAGAGTATTCAAATATTTGAGGGGTACATCAGATTACTCCATATGTTATCATGGTAACTCTTTTGGATCTCCGCATTCAGTTTGTATTCGTGGATTTGTGGATTCAGATTGGGCAGGTGATATTGACAGTAGGAGATCCACTAGTGCTTATGTGTTCACTATGTTTGGTGGTGCCATTAGTTGGATGAGTAAGTGACAACCTGTGGTTGCTTTGTCCACTATAGAAGCTGAGTACATGGCTACTACTCATGCTTGTAAGGAAGCCATTTGGCTTAGGATGTTGTGTTCTGATGTTGGTGTTGATGTAGAACAAATTACTATTTGGTGTGATAGTCAGAGCGCTATTTTCCTTGCAAAAAATCCAACTTTCCATGCCAGAACGAAGCACATTGATGTGCAGTTTCACTTTGTGAGAGATATGGTGGAAGATGGAAAGGTAAATTTGGAAAAGGTAGATACTGTGAAGAATTTTGTAGATGCATTAACGAAACCAATGGGCACTAAGAAGTTCAGATGGTGTTCGGAGTCTATGGTCCTTTTGGCCTATAGCGGTTAAAGTTCCTATTATGTTCCTGTTGCTCTTACAAGGTGTTCGACAAGTGGGAGAATGTTAGGAATAAGGTGTCTCAACCTTGGATAATTCCTATTCTTATTATTTGTTTTGTAAATATATTTTTTGCAAATAATAAAATTAAATGTGAGTGTACATGTCTAGTTGGCATGTTGATGTGTCACTCCACTTGATGTGTTGACATCTTGTGCGTAAGGAGATCATGACTAATATGGTCATGACAGATCCCTATGATGCATAAGAACTATTTAAGGAATGTGCTATGATAGGTGTAAGAGCATCTTATGACTTGGGCCTATTTGGGCACCCAAGAAGAAGTGGTTGGTGTGTGTAAGAGAATATGCCAAAAATAGGTTGGTATGACAGATTCTCTTACACTTCTCTTGTGACCATTACTTTTGGCAGATTCTATGACAAGCTGTCATAGTCTATTCTAGGGATGGATGCCTATTCTTGGGATTGCATGTAACAGATGTGTACATGTGGCTTTGTGCATGGGTCTTGGTGGTTGGATGCAAAACTCCTTTTTTGGGTATTTGTTGGGTCCTGAGGAGTCTATATATATGATGTTGCTTCTATGGGAGATACATAAGTTTTACTAGTCTCTCATCTCCTGAAAGAACTTGCATTGCAAGTGTGTTGTAGTCTTTGTGTTGAAGATAATACATTGTGCAGGTTTTGGAGGGGTGGGGTTATTTTACCGAAAGGTTTTTCCCCACCAGCATATCTTTGTGTTTATGTGTTTTGATCTTCTCTATCTATTTTCTGTATGCATGGTATAGTTAACGAATCTGAAATTGTAAGGATTTAAAAAGAATTTGCACAATACTTTCCTTTAGAGATTAGTGTAGGAAGTTGTTTCCACACTTGAGTTTCCTTACACTCTTAACCTCATTCTATATCATGATTGGGAGCGTACTAGGGACACTACACCCATACCTTATAAGGGGTGTTTTCCCCAATCTCGTTGGCAACACTTCCCCTAGATCCTTGAAAGAGGTGCTACCCCTCAACCTTGTTGGAGGTATTGCCTCCAAACAATAGACTAATAATAAATTGTGATAAAAAAATCTACAAAATATATATCTCCTATTGCAAATCTCCAAACCTTCACAGTCAAAGTCACAATTAAAGATTACCATATTTCAAACAATGGACAACTTGTTTAGTATAGAAGGAATGTCATAAACAAAGTTAGTACTCTATGTTTATTATAGTGTTGAATATACAAGTAACTCATAGTTGGCAAGAAATGTCATTTTCATAATGCAAAATAGTATTTGCAAAGACAACCTAAAAAAATCCCATTTCAAGTCAAACTGGAACATAACCAATTATAATTTGGCTTAACCATTTATCTTTGTTAATGAGTTTGACAACAAAGCATGCAGTATTGAAGATGATAGATTCTTACTCTTAGAAAAATATGAACTTGTGATCATATGTATATATAAAGATCTAAATTCATATTCAATTACCATGCTCACAAAGATTATATAATGCCTATGATGAATGATTTATCAGCGTTATTATTATATTAATATTTGATAATGCTTACTTTTTTAATATTTGTCCCTTGTTGCCCCCTAAAAATGGCCAAAAAGTGCCCTTGAACTAGAAAGGCATCTCATCGTCCCCTATCGGCCCCATCCCAAAAACTTGGGGGAGCATAGGTTGAAAGCATAGTAGTGGATATTTTGCCCTTTTTCTATTGTATTGAACAATTCGATATGCTTTACTTGAATGCTTTTTTTTTTGTTGACTCATATTTTCTAGGCTATATAGAGTTTACGTTATTTTCCTAATGTAAGTGTTATTGGCTAAGATGCTATCCATTGCTTTAATCAATTGTGTATGTTTTACATGACTACCTCGATGGCATTATATCCACACTATTATGTGAGCATGCTACATTTTATCTATATCATGCTAAAATGGTGTTACTAAATATCATATTGTAATTTGGATCATTAATCTCATTCCATTTTTTAAGAATCATAAAATTCTAAAAAAAACTTAAAGGTATGAATGCAAATGGGTCTTTTGCTTAATTTAAATTTTTATTACATTATTGCTAAATATAATAAAAGGAAAAAATAATGTGTTATAATTTTTCTTTTTAATGGGTGCAATAATTTAAATAACGTGGACTGTAACACAATAAAGTTAATGGAATGTTGACATGTGTACTTTTAAATTAGCATGCATTTAAGGTAAAAGCTAAATAGTAGCATGCATTTTAGGTATTGTTTGAGGGAAGCATTGTTTAAAACCATGTGTCACCACCAAACTAAATACTCATGTTTAAACACCCAACAATTTATGTCAAGTATTGAATCTCCTATTGCCAGATCTCGCAAAATTTTGTTGCATCATTAATTCTCAATAGAATTTTAGATTGAAATAAACTAAATTGGTAATGATAAATTTGATGGTCACATTATTCAAATAATGTGTGTGACCCTATTTTACTATGAATTATGTGCAAACCTCTTAATTATGACTTATAAAGAATTTTTTATTATTAAACATTTCTTGTTGTAACTTTTGAACTCCATTATCCAACATATAATTTAGATTGTGAAACCCAACTTAAATATATGAAACATGACTATGATCATGACTGAGTTTTGTATCGATAATGAACTTTGGATGCTGATTATAATTTTAAAAATAGCTTCGACTTTAATATCAACTCTAAAAGTAGAGGTTATAAACATGGATCAAATCTCCACTACATTAAAGAGAAGAGAAATCATGGGTATGAAATCAACATTATAAACTAGGCATACAAATAGCATAAGGAGATTCAAATAAGCAAAGGAGAGTACAAGGTTAAGCTCAAATTTCAAAGGAGTAAAGGATATATTTTAGTTTTAGACACATGGCATACATTGCTTTGAAATTGGATACAAGGAAATATCATAGTTAGGATGAGCCATAAATATTCACTCAAGCATCCATGTCATGTTTAGGAGGAGATATGATGATGCAAATGAAACTAAATGAAAAGTGCATATCCATAATTGTTGAATTTTTAAATATATGACTTAGAATCATCATTCTTAAGATTTATGATGAGGTAAATGCACTAAGAAAAGTACTCAATATATATTTTTCATTATTTTTCCACAATAAGGCTTCTAGTAAAGCAAAATAATATAACTGATGAAATATTGATATATGTACTTGAAAAATCATTGAATAGATGATTTTTTATTATAGTAGTGCATAGTTTATGTATTATTTGAGGGACATGGTATAAGAAATGTTCTATTAGTACAAGGCTTAAATTATTATGTTAGACCATTCATTCTTAGTATTGATTTCAAATTAAAATAAATAATTTTACTATAAAAAAATATCACAATTGCAAATTATAGAAGACTAATTGAGTCCATTTTACTATTATTGTGAATAGTTTGTTTATTGTAATCTTGTAAATTATGGGTTTAAAAGAGTTTTACACTACACCTTTAACATCCAAGTAGAATCATGAAGTCAAATTTTAATATGAACCATGAGTTAGACCATGTTGTAACTTTTCTTTTTATTGTTAAATTTAGTTATTGATTATGAATTTAAATCCAATCTAGACTATGTACTTGTCTCTCAAATGTAAAGGGATTGAAATGTACCCTAAAAGATAATCATTTGTAGGTTGTTTTTAGTTATTATTAAGAAATAACATAAATGTAAAGAGAAAGTGGTTCCAATTGAACCTTTCAAAACTAATTAAGTATAAATAAGAGCTACGATACATATTTGATTAGAGACTTAATAATAAAAACTAAGCAATTGAAACATGCACTTGGAAATATGAATATAAAAAATGAGAAACATAGATCAAGGAAATGTCAAAAAACAAGTGGTACTTATGGAAAAGTATTTGACATGTGATTTGATCATGGTCAGTAGGGATAAAATTTATAGTTAATCTTATCTCTCTTGAAATAAAATCATACAAGGCCTAATTATCCCACGCCTTTGATTGTCACTTGAATTGATGTATAAAATAACCCAAATTTTGTCGTTAATATTGCTTAATAAGGGAGCTCTATGGTTTACAAATCAAGAAATAAGTTTTCTAAATTACATTGCAAATCCATGCCCTAATTTGATTTGTAGGTTCTCCATTTATTGTTTCTCTAGAAAATAGAAACAAAATATGAAAAAGAAATGGAATGATGGGTTAGAAAATTTATATATGAAAATTATCTAACCATGATATAAATTTAAATTTTCATATTAGAAAGGCATTCTAGATTTTACCAAATAATGCCACAAGTGTGCATAGGTGATGCAAGATTCAAAGGAAAATTTAAATTATGAAAGAGACTATAAAGATAATTTAAGAAATGGTGTAATTTCGTGATATTTCATAAAATGAAGAACTTCTCAAGTCTATTGGGATTTAGGTGTATCAACCTTTTCAAATCCTAGAATTGATTATTAAAATATTTAATATATTTATTTGTTATTTTTATTTATATAATTGACTACAAACGACTAGTCATCTAGTGGGACCCACCAATTGTGTGGCATCCTACTTGGTTATGATTGTATGACACATATACATTGTATGTATGTAAGTAGGTGTCCTCATTTGAAGATCTTGTATTCAATATATGTAGGTGATAAGTGTCATGTTATGATAATTCTATAAAACAATCTATGATGGTTATTATGACACGCTTACATATGAAAGCCTATGACAATATGGATAAGTCGTAGGAGATACTTCTGCATGGAGAATGTAGGCACCCAAGTTGGGTTATGGAAAGCTATAAGAGAATGTGTTATTTATGGTTAGTTATTAAAAATTCTCTTCTAGTTCCAAGTGTTGTAATTTATGGCAATATTTATGATAGATTTAATATGTGTAAGAGAATATTTCATGCCTCAAGATAGTAAATTTTGGTCACCCAACTATAGAGGTTTGAATGGTGAGTCATTTCAAAAATACATGTATCACAATTTACATGATTTTAGGTGGCTAGAAAATTGTTCCAAGTGTTTTGAATGACCCCATCTTGTATCTTCATCTAGAAGCCACATCTTGAGATTTATTTCACTATATATGGTGATCTTGGAGAGCATTATAGATGTTATGTTTTTTAGGTGAAAATTTATTCTATTATAATCAATCCAAATTATAGGTTATCAATTGTAGACTCCTATTGAAGAATATGTGTACTACTATTGTATTGTAATTGTTGGTTTATTAATACAAGGTATTGTGATTTTAGAGTGTTGTATTTTTCTCTCAAAGGGGTGTTACCCACATATATCGTGTGTTTATCTTTAATATGAATTTTCATTATGTCCTTCTACATATGTATCTTATTCTATAATAGATAAGATCTTGTAAGGAAAAATTGTGCTATATCCACATTAGGTTAGTGTTAGGAAGAATTCCACTTGATGTTAGAGACTAGCAAGTTTCAATATCATTATTGGTTAAAATATTTTTCTATACTCATCTTAGTTTGAGTTGGATCTTTTGTAGAGTATTTTCAAAATCTTGTTACAAGAAAATATTGAAATCCCATCTAAAAAAATTCATATAAAAATGTTTAATGGCAATAGTTCTTGGAACTATGAAACATAGAAATGGAAGACATGCTCATGGATAGAGGTATGTGGGCTACAATATTTGGAAAAAATTCTCAAACTACAAGCCAAGAAGCTAAGGATACAATGGATCATATTGCTAAGGGTTTGATAAGACTCTATTTAGCTATTTTAGTGATCGTAAATATCCATGAATAGAAGGTTTCAAGAGAATTTTGGAAGAATATTGGACATGTTTATTAGGCTTAATCCCTAGTAAACAATATTTTCCTAAGAAAGAGGATGTGAGATCTAAAGATGGAAGTTGGAGGATCTATTGCAAAAAATGTCAATGCTTTCAACATGTTAGTTGCTTAGTTGAGTTTTTTTCGTGTTGAGATCAAGGAGGAGGATTGTTGTACGATTTTGATGTGTTCATTTCTTAACTCATTGAACCAACTTGTTACGGATATTAGGATTACAACCACCAAGTTCAAGATGGATGAGGTGGTACAATCTTTACTTTCAAAAGAAACACATAAGAATACTTACGATTCAACTATGGAGACTCTCATGGTCCATGGAAGAATGAAAGAAAAGGCAAGAAGAGATACAAGAAAGATGAAAGAGGGGTAAAAGTACAAAACTACGTTACACATTAGGCCAACTTATGAGAATGAGTGAATTTAAATATTTCTAATCAAAATAGTTATGTTCAAACATATGGTCTATCTAGATTCATTCTAGCTAAATTATATATGGACTATAACTTTCTCAATTGGAAGTGTCTACTAAATATACATATTCTATACTACTTAGGGTCTAATTTCCAAAATTAAAAAATTTGAAAAACTCAATGTTTCACCAACTTCTACTCTTACAAATAATATTTTTTAAAATATAAAAAAGGTTGTTTTGTGGATCTATAAGTTAGCTTTCTATAATATATATGTTAATATTTTATTTTTTATTTTTTTAAATTTCAAAGTGGGTCATCATCCCTAAAATAGAGGGTTGATTTTTTGTCAAGAAAAAATAATAAACTTTATTAGAATTTTTTATAAAAATATATGATGCAATAGAGAAAATAATCTATGTCAATCCTTTTCTATTTTGGATAAATATAAGACAAAAATGAACACTAAAGGGAAAGAGATATATTTTAGTACATGAAAATTTTCAAATCTATTTAAAAAGAAGAACCAATAAAATCATCAAAGGAGAAAACGGTCTGCGCTTTGCTAGGGTTTAGTTTTGTGTCCCTTCTCTGCATCTTTCTGTTCTTTCATACCATAATTATTATGGGAAATCACTTGATATTTATGGCTCTGGTCACCATTCACCTAGCACTTGATGCTAGTACTAGTGTGGTGACGAATAGCAATGGCGCCTCCAAGAAAGAGACCCCACAATTTTTTTCCCAAAGTGTTTCACGAGGTATGTCTCAGCCTGATATTGTTTTATCCATTCATGAGTTTGATGATGCATGTACTTGGCTTGAAATGCATACCCTCATTGGTTATTTTATGGGACGCAACCCTCCTAAAAATTTTATTAAGGATTGGGTTCCGAAAGCATGGACTCCTCATGGAATCTTCTTGGATGGCATTCAAAGTCTTACCAAGGGTTTTTTTGTTTCATTTTTATAATCCTACCCATGTGGACGCTATTTTTTCCAAAGGACCCTGTAATCTTACGGCTTCCCTTTTAGTTTTCCAACGCTGGTCTTGAGACTTTTTTGTCTCTGACAATAAGAAACTAAAATTTCATGTGTGGGTCGAGTTTCCTAGTCTCCTTCTACCTTTTTAGCCTTTATGCATGCCATTGCACAAATACTAGGTAGGGTTATCTGTAGCGAGCATGACCATTTTCTCAATCCACGGCCTCAGAAGAGGCTCTGTGTTGAGGTCGACCTTTCCAAGGACCTTAAAGAGTTTGTTGAGATTTGGGTTGGTGAGACCACCTTCACTCAAAAGGTGATTTATCTCAACCTTCCCAACACATGTTATCATTGTCAATCTGTAGAGCACAAGATTACAGACTGCCCTTTGGCAATGCCTCGTACCAAATCTCCTCCTAATGATTCTAGTTTTTGGCCAACCAAATCTAGAAAAAAGGAGGAAATTAAGAAAGATGATTGGGTTACAGTCAGACGCAAGAACAAGAGAGCCAAGCTTGTTTCTTTGGCTTCCACATCTTAGCCACCACCTCCTCTTGTCAAGGCTCATGCTGAGAAAGCTACTAAGACTTCAAACCCTGCCCTATAGGGGAAGGAGGTTTTTTATTCTAGTGTTAACCCTCCTTGGGTTTGTACACCTCAGGCGGATTCCGCAATTTCCTCCCCTCTTCCTTTTTGTTTTTCTTACAACCCTCCTGGGCATGCAATAAAAATGGGGAAATATTTCCATGGAGTCCTCTGGGAATGATTTCACTCCAGCATATTTGTCAAATATTTTTGCCTCCCTTGTGGAAGGTGATGGTATGGATGACACTGTTTTCTCATGAAGTACATCTCATGGAATGTTTGAGGTCTAACAAACCTATATAGAAAGTATTCTATCAGGGATGTGCATCATCGTGTTATAGATATTTTATGCCTCCAAGAAGTTAAAAGTTTTGGTTTTTTGCTCAATGTTGCTTGCAAGGTTATTTGGCCTAAGAGCCTTTCTCTTTGTTCTCAGCATGAGGCTGGTCTAGGTGGATTTGTTACTCTCCTCTCTCCTCATTGGCATTCTTTTTTGGTTAATCATGGCTCAGATCCCATGCAGAGAATTGTTTGGGCCACTTTCATTATTGAGAATCATTCTTTTGGCATTATTAATGTTTATGCTCCCAATGATGTTGTTGAGAGATCTCACCTTTGGCATTGGCTTGCGGATTCTCTACCACCTACCACTTGGCTTTTTTGTGGCAATTTTAATATGGTCAAAATGGCTTCTGACAAGGATGGCCTTTTGCCTTTTCAATGGACAGTTGGTGAGAGAGAAGCCTGGTACTACATGAGAAATAAATTAGGGCTTTTTTATCCCAATGTTGGTCGTCATCATCCTAATGGGGTTTGGCACACTTGGTCTAACTTTAGAGCTTCCTCTGATAGAATTCATAAAAGGCTTGATCATGCTATGATCTTAGCATAATATTTTTTCTCTTTTTCTGAAAAGAAAGCATTATAGGTTACTCCTCTTGTTGATGTGACCTTGTCAGATCATTTTCCCATTCAATTTAATATTGTTTAGTAGATAGCTAAGGCGTGGCCTCCCACCACTCAATTCTTTTTTAATACTTATGTCCTTCACCACCCCTCCAAGGGTGGCCCACATTCATCAAGTTTGGAACCTAGAGCCTAGGCCATCACATTCGCCTGGCTAGATTCAATAGTGGAATGATGTCATCTGGCATATGGCACACTTTCTGTGCATTTATGGTAGGAAAATTTCCAAGCATCACCATAGATCCTATCACTACTACATTTGGGGCCAAATTTTGAAAGAAAATTTTGATGGATAATTCTTTTTTTGTGAATTTGGTGTTTTTTTTTGTAATAGTCCCCGATGGTGTCAATATTTTGATGGGTTTTAAATAGACCATCAAAATTCTAATAGTTTTGGGGTATAAATGAAAAAAAAAAAGTGAAACAGCCAAATCATTTTTATTTTGATTGTAGAGAAAATGAGCGGGAGAAAATGAGCAAGTGAAAGCTGAGTGCGAGAGAAGGTATGTGATTTCTTCATCTTTGATTGGCATCATATTTGACCATAAATTTCAAATGCATTGTATTTTATTTGATCATGAATGCTCACTGAAATGACCGCATTCTACTGGTGTCATGCCCTAACCCGTGCTTTATCTCCATTATTTGATGTTATTGGTGCTTGTGCTCAAGGATATTGATTCACTATTTTGAAATATTTGGATTCACATTTGTTGATATTACTGGAACGGCCATTGTATATTGTTGAGATGCTCACTGAAATGACTGCATTCTACTGGTGTCATTCCCTAGCCCATGCTTTATCTCCATTATTTGATGTTATTGGTTCGTGTGCTCAAGGATATCGATTCACTATTTTGAAATGTTTGGATTCACGTTTGTTGATATTACTGGCACGACCATTGTATATTGCTAAGATTCTCTCTGAAATGATTGCATTCTACTGGTGTTGTACCCTAGCCCATGCTTTATCTCCATTATTTGATGTTATTGGTGCTTATGCTCAAGGATATCGATTCACTATTTTGAAGTGTTGACTGCATGGTAATCAAATGGACAGCCTGTGAGCTTCTAGCTAGGCACCATTTGTATTGATAGCTTAGGGCATCAAATGTATTGTATCATTGATGGTTGAGAATTTTTTAAAAGGAAATAGTACAAAGAGTAATTTTGATCTATTTTCTCTATTTTGATCCCTAAGTGGCCACCGCCATGATTTTTATTTTGAGTGCAATTTTGATAGAATTTTAGTTGGGATTTTCACTAGGGTTTTCAGTATATTGAGCTACAACATAACACGATTCTTTTTTGTGCTTTTTTTCCCATATTCAATAGATAAAAATCATGGCAGGAACCACTTAGCCATATTTTTTATGTTCCATTTATTTTACAAAGATACAGGTATGTAGATTTATCATTCAATTGCTTACAATTATTGGTCAAATGCAAATATTTTGTCAATTTGAAAGGGCAAGAAATCAGTTTGGTGTTTTCAGTTTATGTTAAAAGTTGATTTGGTAAAATCCTCAGAAAACACACTACATGTTCTAAAATATAAAGAAATTGAATGTTAAATGTAAGATATATATCTCATCCATAGTAATCAAAAGAAAGGACATGAAACTAAGGAGATTTACCAATCCAAAAATATAACTGAATAGAAAACATGATTCGTACCTTATGAATTGGTTTTTGAGGTGCATGATCTTCATCAATCTCCTCAGAAGAAGACCCCTCCTCTCTACTACTACTTTCTTGTTTAACAATTGCTTTGGAAAAATGCATTTAACACAAGAAAAATTACAAAACTGAACCAATGGCATGTTTACAACAAAGAAATAGAATGATAATAATATGCTGAAAATTCTATTATGTTTAATACACGCCAAAGGACCAGTCCCAACAATTCTTAAACATACTTTATCTGATATGATGAATTGTTAATAAAGGTCTAATTCTGTAGACTTCTAGCATGAAGGAAGATTTGAACTAGCCAAATCTTCCTTGTACCACACAAAAAACTGTGTGATAACTATGTCTACTCCAACCTTAATTGTTTAAGAATTCATCATATCAGATAAAGTATGTTTAAGAATTATTGGGAGTTCGATTACACCTTTGTTGTAAACATGCCATTGGTTTAGTTTTGTAAATTTATTTTTTGAGTTATATGCATTTAAATGGAACATTAAGCATGGTAATAATATGCTTAATCTATTAGTAATTGGCAGATTAAATGCAGATAACACCTTTATCAGTTTAACATGTTATTATAAGATACTAAAGAAGACCTTCTATTTTTCAGACAAATCTTCATTGTCCCCCACAATGAAGACAATGAAGATTGACCTCCTACCCCACAACAATGAACATTGTAATAAGACCTTTTAATCCTAGTGACAAGAACATAGAAGCATTCGAACTCATTTGTAAAGAAAATAAGGTTTCTATAAAATGAAAGGTTCAACCTAATTAATACTAGCACTTGCACTCAAAGGATAGTGATCTAGTTGAAAGACTTAAGAGAGACTTTGACCCAAGAGCTTCATCATCAAGCTCTACAACCTCTTGTAGCTATCTTCATAGCAACAAGAGTCATTGGATATGTCAAATTTCTTGGAAGTTTGTACTTAGTTTGTAGGTTGACTTTGTACAAAGTAGATTGTAATTGAAAATTTAAAAACTATTTACATCTAGTCATTATTCATGCACTATGCAATATGCATTGTGCAACGCAATGAAATCAGCAATGTGTATAGAAATGACAAAAACTATATTCCACAATTCTTGGGCTAAACTCTAAATTTATTTTCTTTTTATATCTCTATACTATTGAGACCACTTCCATTTTATTAAACACAATTTTTCCCAATTAAAAATATCAAGTAGAATAAGATATAATTTAATGTTAGAATAAACTTTGTACAAAGACATGTAATGCTTATGTTAATGATCAAACACATATGGATTCATTGTTCTATTCACTATTGCATGGTATAGTGGATTACGAGAGTTGGAGAGAATGTAATCTTTTATTGATATTCCTCTTCTTTATTTCATACATCTTGATGCAAAGCCCTCTACTATCACCTTAAGGAGACCAACTCAACTCGAGGATTCAACAAGTAACTTGGAATCCACTCAAGGAATTAGCCTCAACTCAAGGATTAAGTAGAGTTCCCTGACTTTGTTAATCACTTCCACAGCCCTGCTACACAAGTTCACTTCCTCATTTCTTGGCAATTCCTCCTAGCACCATCTCCATCCTAGGCCACATAGTGCACCTAGTACCTCCACCATGTCAAAACCTCAACTAGGCTTTTCACCCTGATCCTAACATCAAGTATCATCTCATCATGGTCTATTCACCATGTTTCAACACCCCATTCACTCTGATCTATTCAACTTACACCATTCTTCTTCTATAGCCCTTATAGGTCTGTCTTGCTTGTAGTTATTAGTCAAATGAAAATATTTTGTCAAGTTGAAATGGCAAGAAATCAGTTTGGTGTTTTCAGTTTATGTTAAAAGTTGATTTGGTAAAATCCTCAGAAAACACACTACATGGTCTAAAATGTAAAGAAGTTGAATGTTAAATGTAAGATATATATCTCATCCATAGTAATCAAAAGAAAGGACATGAAACTAAGGAGATTTACCAGTCCAAAAATATAAGCGAATACAAAACATGATTGGTACATTATGAATTGGTTTTTGAGGTGCATGATCTTCATTAATCTCCTCAGAAGTAGACCCCTCCTCACTGCTACTACTTTCTTGTTTAACAATTGGTTTGGAAAAATGCATTTAACACAAGAAAAATTACAAAACTAAACCAATGGCATGTTTACAACAAAGAAATAGAATGATAATAATATGCTGAAAATTCTATTCTATTTAATACATGCCAAAGGACCAGTCTCAATAATTCTTAAGCATAATTTATCTGATATGATGAATTTTTAATAAAGGTCTAATTTTGTAGACTGCTAGCACGAAGGAAGATTTGACCTAGCCAAATCTTCCTTGTACCACACAAAAAACTGTGTGATAACTATGTCTACTCCAACCTTAATTATTTAAGAGTTCATCATATCAAATAAAACATGTTTAAGAATTGTTGGGACTGGTCCTTTGGCATGTATTAAATAGAATAGAATTTTTAGCATATTATTATCATTCTATTTCTTTTTTATAAACATGCCATTGGTTTAGTTTTGTAAAAAAAAATTGTGTTAAATGCATTTGAAATAAAGGTCTAATTCTGTAGACTGCTAGCACGAAGGAAGATTTTACCTAGCAGTCTACAAAATTAGACCTCTATCTATAGCTTTGTCTAATTCTGTAGACTGCTAGGTGTGCTGTAATTTGAAGATTTATCTGACAAATAGCAGGTCTTCTTTAGTATCTTATAATAACATGCTAAACTGATAAAGGTGTTATATGCATTTAATGTGCCAATTACTAATAGATTAAGCATATTATTACTATGCTTAATGTTCCATTTAAATACATTTAACACAAAAAACAAATTTACAAAACTGAACCAATGGCATGTTCTTCGTGTGGTACAAGGAAGATTTAGCTATCAAATCTTCCTTCGTGAAAGCTAAGCGTGAGAGAAGGTATGTGATTTCTTCATCTTTGATTGGTATCTTTGACGGGAAATGTCTTTTGAGCCTCTGGCATCATATTCAACAGCAAATTTCAAATGCATTGCATTTTATTTGATCATGAATGCTCACTGAAATGACCACATTCTACTAGTGTCATGCCCTAGCCCATGCTTTATCTCCATTATTTGATGTTATTGGTGCTTGTGCTCAAGGATATCGATTCACTATTTTGAAATGTTTGGATTCACGTTTGTTGATATTACTGGCATGGCCATTGTATATTAGACCTTTATTAACAATTCATCATATCAGATAAAGTATGTTTAAGAATTGTTGGGACTGGTCCTTTGGCATACTGTATTTAATTCATAAATGGATTTAATTTTATTTTGTATGTGAAATTTTGGGAGTTGCATGAGAAGTTTTAGTGTCTAAACACTAAACTAATCCCTCTAACTGATTAGGAGTGGTTGGGGAAGTTGAGAGGAAAGTTTTCAAACATTCATATTCACTTATTGAATGCTTTGGAGACTACTAGTTTGACTTTCCATGCGTTACCAGTGACTGAGATTCATTAAAGGATACAAAACCCTTCATTTTGGGTTATTGTGTGTGGATTCAAATGTAGGTTTGATTTGGTTAATGTTTAAAAGAGATCAATAAAGTATTTAAAGACAATCTTACATGTTTGGAGAGGTTTGAGAGGCACTTATCATGATTGTACCCTCACAAATAGTGGCATAGACTGGTTTTACTAAGTTTTCTTTCTCTATTTTGAGGTTTCCTTTCTCTGTCGTAGGGGTACAATCAGAGGTTTCATTGACAAAATGATCCTTTGAATGGTTACTATGAATATGAATGATTTTATATAGCATATTTCTCATTTTACTTGAAGTTTGGAATAGCTTGTGCAAGGGTGAAAGTAATTTTGATCATTTCGGTCGTGATTGTTCCTCTACACAGTCAGGAAATGTAACTGTCTAATGATTATGTGTAATTTTGAATGGATTAAATGTGTTATTCTCGGTAGAAGTGAATGGAAGGAAAACTGTTTGTGTTAGGTTTCATTTATTATTGAATTCAATGGTTTCCAAGATGTGTTGATGAGTTGCTTCTTGTTTAATGTTAACTGTTCCTGCACAATCCACTCATACAATAGTGAAATGCTATGTGTGTTCCTTGAGGGAAGGGGGATTGTGAAAGATGTGTTATCATTTTATTATGTATTTACAATATGTTTGGATGTAGGGTAGACCAAGAGAATGAAGGATCACTCACTGATTGCATGATAACCCAGTTTTGAAGGGTCACTAGTTGAGGGGACAATCAAGGTCCGAATGATTGGTCCATTAGAGGACCCTATTTCTTTGTATGAATGATCATGATATGGTAATAATATGGTGTTTTATCCATTAGAAGGACCTAGGAAGATGTGGATGTGGATGTTTGAGAAAGCCCTAGGTTATTAGGCCTTAAAGGAAGGGTTTTGTGAATGAAACCTTAAAACTTGTTGATGGTTTTTACAAATGTGAAAATCCTTAGTTTGGGATGGTGTGGGAACTCTGTATATGGTGGAGAAGTTCTGGTTGGGTAAGGAGTTAGTGGTTTCTTTGGAAAGGGAGGCCTAATAGAGGGCTAGTCATAGTGCACCAGTCTTAGTTCAGGAAGTTGGTCCAAAAGAGTAATACCTGAATTTTAACTATGTTGCACAACCCTGAAAAGGGTATCCAAATATGTAGTTTTTTCTCTGAGTCCTTTGGGAAATTTTGGAAAGAACCTTAGAAAACTAGTAGGGAAGGCTACTAGGAAACTAAGCCTAGTGAGTACCTGGTTGTGAGGTATTGGGTTGATGGGATTGTTGAGATGAATCCACTAATTAGTTGGAGGGACAATGGTGATGTTGATAAGATGTAGAGCCTCTGGTGGTACAAAACATAGTGTGCACTCTGATAAGGTTTTGTGTTGATAGGATCAATGAGAAGGATCCTCATCAAGATGCTTGGTTGGTGTTGTAGAAACACTTGTGAAGTCCCTCATAACATGACTGATTGCAAGTCCACCTAGGGCCTCTACAAAAAGTTGTCAACTTTGACAACATTAGACCCATAATACCTTTATATTATTGATATAAATTTTTTAGAGTCATTTGGCATTGTGGGAAATAGTTCATTTGTGGTTGCTTTGTTAATTGAGCCTATTAGGCCTAGTTGGGAAACATGAATCAAAAATTTTAAGGTGTGATGTTCCAAAACACATTGTCTTATTTTTTACATATGTTATACAACTTGAAAAAGGGTATTCAAATATGTAATTAGTTTTCTAAGTCATTTGGAATATTTTTGAGAAAACCATGAAAAATAGTGATTGTTGTACTACAAAGATTGGGGTTTGAATGCCTAGAATATTGGATAGATTGAGTTTTGGAGTAAAAAGACCATATTGTGAGTGTATGGTGAGTGAAGATAGGACAAAAAATAGGTGTTAAGGTCCTTGGAAGGTTTGGAATCACCATTTGAAGAGGTGATCAAGAATTTGGTTGATGGAACCAATTGGCAAGCTTAAACAAGCATGAACCAAGAACTTATTTGATTTTTCTTAGGAAGCTAATTGCTAAGCTCTCATCTACTTCATTTATTATGAAGCTAATTTATGAAGGATCCAAATTTATTATTTCAGTCATTATTTCCCTCCTCCTATGCTCTCCAAATTTATTCCTTATCTTTATTTTTTGGATCCCGTAGAGTCGACTTAGAACTGGAGGAGTAGTGGTTGTGTTGCATCGTCTGGATATAGCATTCACTTATGTTGTGTCTCCAAAAAATTGTGACCATGATGCCTACATTTATTTTCTCAGTTGTTGTGTCCCATGACCCCTTATGACCCTTTACGATCCCTAAGGATACATCTTAGAGGTCTTAAAGTATCGTAAAGGGTCATAAGAGGCTCCTAGGAGGGGCCAGATGATCTTCCACCTTCACGTGGTTGGCCTTGTTAAGTAGAGAATGTTAAACTATTCTCAAAACAAAGAGAAGCTCAATAATTGAAGGTCCCAGTTGATAGAGATGCTAAAAAAATGACGGGAATCAATGGAGAGTTTTTAGATACTAAGAAGACGTATATGCAGTGGAGGCCAAAAGGGATTTTTATGGAAATTTGCTAGATGTGGAGATTTGCTAGAGAGGGTTTCTAGATTGATTACTAGTGTAGAGATGATGATTCAGTAACCTACATCTATAAAACATTCACAAAATCCCCTTTTTTGACCTCCACTCATACCTCTTCTCATAATCTAGAAACTTTAGATACCGTTTCTCATCCATGCACGAAATGTGCTAGTGATCGTATAAAATTACTTTTGTGAGACTGGGATCAATTATGAGAAGGTAAACAACAAGATAATATTATTGTATCTTTTATTTCTTTTATCCATTAATATTTTCCACCTTCTCTTATATTAGATACTGTGCAATGTACATAAAGGCAAGGCGGTGATTATTCTCGATGATCGACAGGTATAAGTCTTCCAGGCCTTACCCAGTAGCTAGGAGTAAAGATAACAGAGCTCAAGAGACCATCATAGTTGGTCTCTTTCTTCGGTCCATATTACCAACAAAATGTTTTACCTTTCATTAGCTCATCAAATGCAGGGATTTGAAATAATTTAATAGATGATATTTTTATCACTAATGTACATTATTTTAGTTTGATGCTGAATGAATTTATCTACTTCGTGCACTTGTAGACATTGAGCACAACCATAAAGAAGCATCCCCTCCTATGGCTTGAGTAATGTAGGCCATGGGAGGAGATGCTTATTTATTGATGTGCTTGTAGTCTACAAGTGTGCGGAGTCAATAAATTCATTCAGCATCAACTTAAATAATATACATTATCATGAAAATATTCTATTAAATTCTTTCAAATCCCCGTATTTGATGAGATAATGAAAGGTAAACCATTTTGTCAATAATATGGACCGAAGAAAGAGACCAACTACGATCATCTCTTGAGCTTTGTTATCTTTAATGTGCATATCTGTCACTTTTTCGACACGCATGAAACTTTTTTTTACAGCAATCCTACCGATGGGTTATTCTGTTAGACATTCACTGCCTATCTATTGCCATTATGATAGGTTAAATGTCGGAGAGAACTCCTTTTCAATAGATATGTGTGACAGGACTGCTATACATCTAACAATTTGTCCTATCTGAAAGTCATTGCATATGTGTCTCCATTTTGACAGTTATTTGTCAGAGTTCTGATAGATATATCATATAAAATCCCATAGTAAAGTTACTATTTATATGGCTTGTTCTGATGGGAAATGATGTCAGAATACTGACGGTTATCACTTTCATCATAATTTCCAATACAAAAATGCCAACAGGAACATCTGTCAAAGTATCGACAAATAGACAATGCAAATCTAACACATGGCCATCGGAATATGGCCTCAAATGTACTAGTGTATGATTTCAACACCAAAGCTCTTCATGTTTCCATGAAGTCCTTAGATCAAGATCCTTCCAACCAAGATCTGCAACTCCACCTTTCCAAGATTCATCATGAGAAGCAAGTTGTAGACAATTATGCTACCAAACATGCTCAAATCAAAGCTCGTATGCACTAGTTAAAAGTCAGAGACCAAGCATCTAAAGAATTTTTTTCCGCTCTTTGTGCTTTTCATACCAATGTGGGCATAACCAAGATTAAAGAAGGTCAAATCCTCCTCACGGAGTTTCCTGATATCTTGTAGGTCTTTTTTCATCATTACGAACAAGTTTTTCCCACTCAAGGTGTTGGTATTAAGTATGTTTGTCATTAGTGACAACACTTATTCAGACTCTATATGTTTACCGAGCAAACAAGATAGTGTTTACCGAGCAGACAGAACAGTGTTTACTGAACAGACCAAGATTCGCAGTGCTTACCAAGTTATCATTATCGAGTGATGAGATGAGCAGTGTTTACCGAGTGCCAGCATGGTAAACAGGGAATTCAATTTCTACCGAGTGACACTATATCTACCGAGTCTCCAGTATATACCGAGTTTGAAACTACAACCGAGTGGTTAGTATGGACCGAACCTCCACTTCTACTAAGAGCATGATGATGTCGAGTAACGCAGTGGATGTCAAGTATCAGAAAGTCACTGAGTTAGTTTGTAGTAACCGAGTAACTATATTTGGGCTGACTCAGTAATATTTGTGTTAGCTTGTTTGAGATCCGACTTTGTAATTATTTTGTAATTGTTTTGGATTGATATATAAACATTTTTTTGTATAATATCCAAGGTGGAGAAGAAGCGAGAAGTGTGAAAAAGAGAAGAAAGGCAGATATAAGAAAATTACAAAGGGCTACAGTAGTATAAGGAGCAGAAAAGATATCTCCATCACAGAAGGTGATCAGTACATCAAAGAATCTCAATCAGCAAGTACAGTTGCAAGTAAGAGATCTACTATTTCATCCTAATAGGTGAATCAGCTTAAAATCCTTTAACGGGGTAGACTTAACAGTCTTTTTAAAATCTCTTAACCGAGTGCATACTTCTTTGTATGTTTGTAAATCCTCCAACAAGGTGGACCTAGCAGTCCTTATTGCTCCTAATAGGGCAGATCATTAGAAGTGATCATTGTAAGCCTTAACCGGCAAACTTTATACTGCAGTATTGAAGTTTTGTGGGTATCATCCCCACCCCAATTTTACTTTCTATTTGGAAGGTTTCTGGGTCACCAAATCTCTGTGTTCAAAGTGTTATGAATGTTTTATTCTTTCTATTACTCATGCATGCAGTTAGCTTATTGATCTAAATGTTATTTGGAATAAGGTTAAGATCTGAATTTGTTAAAAGTTTTGAAGTTACTGATTCACCCCTCCCCTCTCAGTAACTTGGCTAGTCTTGAATATTTCCAACACAGGGATCTTCTCAGGCCAGCGAGCAAGCTCTTGTTGACTGCATTGATATTGTCCCTCAATGTGTCTCCTCCTCTCAGCGTGCTTTCTATGATCAATTGCTTACCTTACAAGATCTTCATGAAGTTATTTTTGCTATGGTTGATGATAAAGCCCCAAGATGTGATGGTTTTCCCTGTGAGTTCTATAAAGCCCTCTGGGATGCCATTGGTCCTAATTTACATCAAGTCTACCTTGAATCTTTTCATTCCCATTCTCTTGGGGACGTCATCAACCAAGGTAATATTAAATTTATCCTCAAGTTTGGGGACCTAGAGGATATTTGCAATTGGTGGCCTATTACCTTGCTCAATGTCTCTTATAAGATCATTGCCAAGGCTCTGGCTCTCAAGCTCCACCACATCTTGCCTCAGATTGTTCGGCCAAAGAAAACTAGCTTTATCAAATCAAGATCTATTCTTGATAACATCATAGCGGTTTGGGAAGGTATGGAATAGGATTGTAAATCTCATCAGAATTCTCTTTTACTTAAAATTGATTTTTCTAAAGCTTATGATCACATTGAATGGCCTTGTATTCTTGCTATGCTTCACGCTCTGGGTTTTGGCCCCAAATTTCTTCAATCTGTACAGATGATTTTTAGCGATGCCTCTACTTGCATCACCATCAATGGGAGACAATCTTCTACTTTTGATCTTTTATGCTCTATTCAACATGGTTTCCCTCTATCTCCTACCTTGTATGTTCTAGCGAATGAAGGCTTTGGCTATTTGTTAGCTCATTCCATTTCTATGGGTCATGTTTGGGGAATTGTTTTACCAGATTCTTCCTAACAATTGGTCAATGGCCATTTTGTTGATGATTCATTTCTCACTCTCGCAGAGGATGAAGATACTATCAAGGCAGCCTTGCCATGTTTAGACACTTTTTGTTTGGCCTCCGGTTCCACCATTCAGTGGTATAAAACCTTGTTCTTTAGGCAGTCTACCCTTCTTGATCCACCCTAGTTTTCTCAGTTTGGATCCAGTCCAGGATTCAACATGGGGAAATTTTTCACTTTTTGGGAATCCCCTTTCCCTTTCAAGCTACTTCTACTAAATTATGGAATGTTGTTCTTGCAAAAATAGAGAAGAAACTTACAGGTATTGGATCACCAAGCCGCTCTCTCTCACTTGGAAGTTCTAGATCTTTTCCAAAGTGTTGGCTTCCACTCATGTGTACTAATCCTCTTGTTGGACTCCCTCAAAGGCCTCCTACAAGAAACTCAAGAAATTACTATGGGATTTCCTTTGGGCTTCTGAAATTGATCATCATGGTTTTCATAGAGTTGCCTTGGATTTCTGTTGTCTTCCTAAGGCCTCTAGTGGGCTTGGTTTGTTACACACGTAGAAGCAAGGTTTGTCCCTTTGTGTGAAATGGATTGTGTGGTTTCTCATAGGCAATGAGGCCTGGAAAGTTTTTCTTTGACACTACATCTCTCCAAGGTATCCTTTACACAAGCCTTCCTAGAAGGGGATTGGCTTTCAAACCCTTCTGGTTATGAAGTCCCCTATTCATATCCAGGGAACTTTTGTTTCCAAAAGCATTTGGAGAGCTTGGGAAGCTGTCAAACCTTGGATTCGCTGGGCTGTGAATAGTTTTTGTGATGGTCTTTCTCTCAACCAGCAAAATATTTTGTGGTCCCCTTTGTTTTCTCAGCAAGGGCTCCCCTTGGCCAAAATCCATGGAATGAGTGCTCTTCATTTTCATAAACGTGGCATTTGAACACCCAAATATTTTTTTTCCAAATCCACTATGAGTCTCCACCCTTGGGATGATCTCTATGTTTAATTCCAGCTCATTCACCCAAATCGTCAGACCTTTGACTTGCTTGTTTTAGCTATTCAGCCCCATTTCTTGCATAAATTAGGAATTCAATCAGTTAAAACTTGGTGGAAAGATTGGAAATGGTACCCTGCTACACCATTTACTAGTTACAAGCCCAAGCTTGGGTATGCTTGGCTTGTGCCTCATTTGCCTATGATTGATTCTCGCAATCATAGATGGCACCTTTCATCCTCTCAGAGACCCTGGAGCTAGTGGTTTTGTACTATTTGGGATGCTATTACTGAGCCCAAGATTACTCACTTTGTCTAGTGTCTTCTTTACCAGGGTTTTCCTTTAGGAGCTCGACTTCATCATTTGGGCGTACTTGACCCTAAATGCCCTTTTTGTGGACATTCTAAAACTATCATGCACATTTTTTGGTTCTGTCATCAGGCGCAGAATTATTGGATCTGGATTCATGACCTTTTTATGCCTTTCCAACCTGAGCCTTTTTCCTAGCATATGGTGCTCCTTGGTGACTCTCCCAGAATGCCTTCCTAGTATACCCAGATCTAGCATGCTTTCAAGATGGATATTTTGTTTACTTTATGGAAAGATCAAAATGTTGTTCTTTTTTCTCACAGCTTTCTGTCCATATTAATATTTCTCTCTATGCTAAGGCATGCCTATGTAATAATGTGATGATGCAGATTCAAGTTCAAGCTGACAAAGTGGTCCTGGAGGTTGCCACTTGCAGGAATTTTTGTAGCATTGGCACAATGCCCCTTGTACTATTGCTAGGGTGCCACTAGATTCTCTCTCGACTGACTGCACACCACTTAGGGGTCATCGTCATAGTCGGAGTTCCTCTGTCAAGCATTCCAGAATGTCATGCCCTTGGTGCCACCACTCTGCCTCTCCTCCTCCTCAGAGGGCTGCGGATGTTGGTTGGCCTCCCTTTCTTATTTCTACTACAGGTACATCTACTCAACCTTTGGCTAGTGTTCTTGTGTGGCCTCCTACCACCTCTGATAAGTTTTCCCACCCGACGCTTGCTATTTCTCCTAGGTGGGAGGAAAGAGAGTTGGAGAAAGAAGAAGATAAGGATGATGGCTGGTTGATTCCTGATCAGACCCCAGGGCCCAATGTTTGGGGCAATCCTTATGACAGAGATCCTCCTCCCTCTTCTGCTATTGCCCTCACAGCTTGAGGGTTTCTATCTTTATATTTTTTTTTGATGAATAGTTGTATGTTTTCGCCCTAGGTGTCATGTGACTCTTCACGGGGTGAATCTTTCCTCTGGCCCCTTTTTTATGAATATTGTACTTTAATATTTTAATTAATAGAAAAGGCCTCTATTCATCAAAAAAAAATCTATTTAAAAAATATATCTATAAAAAATAGTGAAAAAACCACGTGTGTTGAAGTCTCAAGTTATTAATACAAATAAAAAAATTGAAGGAAAAAAAGATAAAATTTACTATATAATGTTTCACTCTTCATGTAACTTTAATTTCAACATTTTATCAACAATTAAATTTTAGTGTTTATTTTATGAAAAACTATATTCAGATAATTTTTCTATTTTTTTAAAAGAGTATAAACATAAAATGCACTAAAAAATATGCATTTTATTAATTTACATAATTTCAAAGTTCAAAACACATGTTTCACTTTCTATTTGATTTAATTTAAAAATTTGAATCAACATTGGTCATTTTCTTTATAAAAGTGTGACATAGATTTGTGCTTTTACCTAGAGGTAGATCCAAATCATGTAGGAGGTCTAAGCTCCCTATAAAGTCAAAGGGAAAGTGTTAAAAATACAGAAAATTGGACATTTCTCCAAGGAACATAAGGAGGAAAAAAAGAAGAAGAAGAAGTGAACCTCTAATTCATATTAAAATAAATTCTCTCAGAATGATGGTGTAGCATTCGATGTAGCCTTGTCAACACATATATTGAAAGATGTGTGGTTGATAGGTTCAAGTGCATTTTTTCACATGAACTCACATCATGGTTTATTTACAAAGTATGAAGAATATGATGGTGAAAAGGTTTATCTTGGATATGACCCTCCTTATTGGCCATGAAAGAGCCAAGATTAGATTCTCAAATGGTAGAGTGAAGGAGATCAATAGTGTTATGCACATCTTAGGTTTTTCATAAAATCTATACTCTTTGTATGTAAACTAAATTATTTATGTGTAAAGTTTATTTTCTTACGATGAAAATGTTGAATAGATGTTATATGGTGAATGCTAAGGTTATTTAGATATGCATCTTGTATAAGCTACATGCATGCATGGTGCAATACAATAGTTGTTTTGTGAAGTCCAAGAAGATGGATCTAGATTCTACACCCTCGCTATCAAATTGATCTTTGAAGAGGAATATTACTTCTACATCTAATCCTCATTCTTACAAGGTCCTCAAGGTGCCAATTCTTTGGAGATGAAACTCCCAATAGCGAAGACAATGTTATGGCACCAAACACTTGGTCACATTTCTAATACATTCTTCAGCATGATGTCCATTAACTTTGTGTGTCTTTCAATTTCAAGTTAAAAATACCTAAATAACATTGAACTCTTTCTTATCTCTCTAACCGTACATAATATTTTTATACTTTTATATGTTAAGGTTTTGACCATTATTTTCTTTTTATAATATCTATTTTGTTGCAAATATGTGTTTTCATTGATGTCAACTTGAGCTTAATCGAATGACCCATCATACTTGTACATATATGGCTTTATATCTAGTTGAAGAGGTTGTGAAATTTTGTTTGGTCAAAATGGTTGAAAGGGATATTTGAGAGATATGGTTTAAAATAGTTAGTAGCATGGGGTCAAAATGGTTGAAGATATATAAGTCAGTTTGAAAGACTAAAGGAGAAGCACTTATGACTCAAGATGATAGTTTAGAAGCTTGGTATGTACATAGTTTAGTTGGTGACACATTACACTTACTATATATGCTATCACACTAATTGGCTTCTACACATGCTCAAGGAGTTAGTTGATTCGCATTTGTGTATAGATTCATACTTGTGCTTCCCAAAAACGTAGTCTAAGGAAAAATTTGCATATTTTTCTATATTTTAAAGTGCATTGGAATTTTGGTCTTCATTCCTCTGCATTGCAAGATCTATTCTTTTAGATTTGTATTTAAGGTTGTCAATGTCTCAAGATCCTTTTTTCAATATTTCATGGCATTGACCTTCCTATAGTAAGAGATATAGTTGACTTGTCTCTAGATATACATTTTAACAATGTTTAGTGTCTCATAAGCATATCAAGAATGTTTAGTATTTCTTTAGAGTGAAACATTTGATTGTGTGGATTCAAGGATATACTTAACATGGTATAAATATTCTTCCATATTATTTTTGGGTGATTCGGATTATCACATTTCTATATCCAATATTTTGAAGTATCACAATCAATTTAGAATGTCCTATTTCTATCATCTTAGTGGGTTTCTCCTCTTGTGCTAACACTTAATATCCAGTTACTTTAGAATATGTTTATAGGGATTATTTGGATAGTCCATATTTATTTCATTTTAATCTTCATTTTTTTTATTCTCCCCAATAGTGTAAGGATGTATAGTTAGTAGTTCTACTAGTATTGTTGTTGTTTGGTTTGACAGTTGTGTTTCCTTCATTTGTAGTTTGATCTAGACTTACTATATTTTCTTTGGAGGATGTGTGGTAATGTGTTTGTGTCTGGTTATGTATTGGATTGATTTGTGAATCTTTTTTATGATGTACATGTTTTAATTTGAACTATGTTGTATTGTGTGGTTCATCTAATAGTCACTTATGGAGCCAACTTATTGGGTTTTTTTGAAGTTGCAAAGGATATAAATAGAATTAAAAGCCATTTTTGAAGGTAGAGGTGAAAAATAAAGATGTTCCTCTAAGTATGAAGTGTGAAAAGTCATTTTAATGAATAAATTATGAAAAAGAGGACTACAACTTCAACATATGACAGATGCTTCTTCTATGAAAATTAATTTATTCAATGTATCATGTCTCCTATTGTGAGATAGTGTGTCTCCTCAATAGGTTGTTATATAATTGTATTTTGTTTGGATAGTCTTCTATGGGAGCAGTGAGCTTCCTAAGGCATTGAACCTTAAAAAAAACATTGTAATAATGATTTCATATAGTGTGGGTTAACTCTAACCATGGTTTTTTTATCATTATATTTTCCATGTAAAAATATTGGTGTTTTTGTGTTTGATATTGTGGTGAATGTTTTCCTTTCAAGTTCTTAATTTAGTTTATTATTTAATTTGCAAATAGAGTAATTTTAGTTTTATTATATGTTGATTCACCCCCTCCTCTCAAGATTCATGCATGTTCAACATCTTTTTTATTAAGATCTGTGTATGTTGTTTGGGTTTTCATTATTATATGTTAATCAAAATTTAAAATAAATTACATATTTACAAATTGGAATCTATTCTTTACACATTGAAAAACTATTAATTTTTTATTAGTGTGCCAAAAATTAGGAGGTCACATGCTATTGCTCATTTTTTTGTGACATGTTTTAAAAAATTAAAAAAAACTTATATTCACTTAAATAAAGCCATGGAAGTAGAGCATAAACTACATGGTGTTAGATAGATTTTTATCAAAGAAGTCCTTGAAATACTAAAAATTGTTAACATTTTACGGGGTGCACAGTGCACACTGTGTATTTTTTAAATAAAAATAGGAGCACTATGTAGCCCCCCTATTTAAACCCCTTAATCTTCACCATTTTCAAAAAACTAGTATTGTAGAAAGTAGATTCAAAGCATTATGACTCTTTTTCCTGTTGCATCTTCAAATTTTTAGTGTTACTATCTTCAATTTCTCATCCAAGATTAGTATTTCTTAATTTCAAAAAAAATAATCTGCAACTTAAGACCTCTTTTAGTGCCCCATTCCTATGCGCATCCTCAATATGAAGAATAATATAGGAAGAGATAACAAGGAAACCATCTACTTTGGTAAACATCCTATGCACATGCTCATAATAATTGTAAACTCTCATTACAATAGTTTCTATAACTAAGAGTCACTCTAACATATAGTTACAAACTTTAAACATACCCATATTAATCAATAAAAGGGAAAAAAATTATGTTTAACCTATCTAATAAGATTATCTACAAGCTTGGATAAAATCCCAAATAGCATGTTGCACTAGAGACACAATATGGAAGCATAATACACCAACACACAAGCATTTTGATGTTACTAAGGCATTGTCCACACTGTAGCAAGGCACTAGCTAAATGGTCAAGAATATGCACCTGACAAGACTAAAAAAAATTTCATTTTTTGCCTTTGTTAATTAAATTAAAAATTAATAAAAAATGTATAATAATATAAAAATATAAGTAGTATATTCGCTACCTCATGTAAGTGTTAGCAAATTGCTAACAAATAGAAAATTGCTCACTACCACATGTACGTGTTAGCAAATTGCTAACATATTTATTAACACTTATCTTTTTATATTATTATACTTTTTTGTTGATTTTTAATTTAATTAACAAAGACAAAAAAAGGGGAAAAAAAAAGAGTTGTCTAGTGCATATTTTCAGCCATTTAGCCAATGCCCTTTAGCAGCACTTCGTATTACCTCATGATGCATGTTACTATAACTAATAGTAATGTTGAAGATTGATTATCTGGTGGAGTTGATGATGAAGACCGACAAAGATCAAAGGAATACATGATAGTAGAAAGGTTAGATTAGTGATTGTCTTATCATTGATGTCAAGCAATTGATTTTTGGTTTATATTATGTTGCCATATCATTCGGTAATGATATAAGATTAATGAGTTAAGGAGAAGAAGAAATGAGAAGTTAAGAAGATGAATAACTTGATTGGGCAACTGATACAAATCAAATAATGATTAGATTATGTTGATATAACTTTTTCTACCTAACATATGATTATATTAAGTTAGTAAATCATGGTGATGAAGATTTGAAAATTTGGCAAGTGAAGTTGTTTTGACTATTGAGCCTAGAAAGGTCACTTGGTTAAAGTAAAAGGAACTCAAGACAGCAAGCAATGTAACCGAAATTCTAATGAAGGACACCAAGCGAGGAATGGATGTCAAATAAGGATTGAATTGATATTTAATGATTAGCTATGATGAGTTGGATGGTCATGATGATGAGGAAAGTTAGTTACAAGAGATCTATAGATAGGAAAATTCAACGTGAATATTTGTGGCAAGATCTAAGCAGAAAAAAGAGATGCAACAATTTTCTAGAAAATTTCAAGTTCTTAGGTGAAAAGAAAACCTGTCACCAAGATTCAATTTCAAGGTATAATGAATTAGACGATCAAGATTGATTAAAGGAAAATGTAATAGATGAGATTAAGAGGCAAAAAGATGTCTAAATAAAGGATGATCTTTAATGGACAAATGGCTAGTAAAATGAATAGTTGAAGGGTTACCTACTATTGCAGAGAAGAAGGAACAAAGAAATTTCGAGTGGGAAAGAAAGGATTTTATGAAGTGTTGATGCCAATGGATAATGAAGAATTGAAGTGAAGACTAAATAGCGCACAAGGATCTGATTGAGAAAAGCTAGTTTCAAATCTACAGGTCAATTTTATTACTCTTTCTTACTAGCATTTGTAAAAGAGAAATCTCTTAACAAAGTAGAATTAATAGTCTTATCATAAAATCCTTGAGAAAGGTGACATTCTAAAGAGTGTTCAAATCCCTCTAACAAGACCACTCCAACAAGATAAAGATCCTAATAGATCTGAGGTAAATCCCTTAACCGGGTCACACCTAATAGTGTGTATTGTAATCTTTAACCAGATTGGCTCTTAACCGAGCGTACTTCAAAAGAGTATTTTCTTAGTGGGTGACAATTCCCATAGTGGTTTTTTTCAAAGATGGGTTTCCATGTTAAATATTGGTGTTACATGTTGTGAATCATTTATTGATTATAATATTTTATTTAATATTGTCGGTAAATAATGAACTGTGTATTACCGAGATACTACCAAGTTAATCAAAGAAAAATTTATTAAGGTATTTGGGATCAGGGATTATAGATTCAGCCCCCCCCCCCCCCCCCCCCTCTGCAATCCAAAAATTGGTATCAGAGATAAGTACTTTGAAGATATAAGTTTAAAAGACTTGAGTAAAAGATCTAAAGATGTATAGGAGGAAAGTATCTAAGTTGAACAAGGAAATTTTCTCAACGTGGAAAAGTAGAATGAGATTGTATCTATCTAGGAATGGAGAATCTACATTGAATCTAATTGATAATGACTACACTCCACCACCTACCATACCTTTGATAGTTGGTCAAATGAGAGAAAAGTAGGAACACAACTCGGTTATGATAGAGATTGCTTCTTTCCTCTCTGATGCTGAATTTAATGATATTAAGGAGTTTGTTAATTTAAAAGAGATGTGGGACGGGCTTACACTTATCTATGGAGGAGATCAGCATGTACAAAAAGATAAGGTTGACAGACTAAGAGGAAAATATGATGAAATGAGGATGAAAGATGAAGAATAGCAATAGAATCAATGAAGTTGTGAGTTCCATCACAGGTGTTGGTAAATCACTAACTAATGAAGAAGTGGTAAGTAAAGTATCTGCAATTCAGGAATTGAGATCTATACCAAACAATGTTGTTACTCTTAAATCCATAATCGGTAAGTTGATTGCATTTGAGCTTACTAATTATGATAATAGTCGACCGACCATTGAAACTATCTTCAAGTCATCTATGAGCATTGGACCTTCAAGAAGAGAAAGAGAAAATCATAATAATGAACATATGGAAATGAATATGACAGTATCCTCACTGAAGAAAAAGAGAAAGAAGAATTGGAAGCATTTTTGGCTAACCGGCTACCAAGAGATAAGAAAAGTACAAAGGAAAGTTACCATTGAAATGTTACAACTATAATAAGATTGGACGTATTGCATCTAGATGTCTTGACAATGACAGGAAAGATAAGAATGACAAAAGAGAAAACCAAAACCAAAGATTTAGAGACTTTAAGGACAAAGGTAAGAAGTCTTACTACCTAGCTAAGGAAGGTGTAACTGATGATGAATCTGATGATACCAAGGAAGGATATGAAGTTGTCTATGTTGGAGTAAAGGAAGAATCAGATGAGGAAAATTATGAAGATGAAAAATTACTTGTTTCTTGTGTAAGAAAATGAGACCCTTGGATTATTGATAGTGGTTGTTCACATCATATGACTGGTGATATTGACAATTTTGAGAATCTAGAAGAATGTGATGGAGGATTTGTCAGATTTGGAAATGATGTTCTATGTCTTGTGAAAGGTAAAGGATCTATTGTGTTGAATGATAAGATGAAATGTAATGATACATATTGGGTTAGAGGACTGAACTAAAATATGTTGAGTGTTGCATAACTGAACAATACTAGGCACCGACTAGAATTTTAGAACAGAAAAGTTAAGATCTATGGTGTTGGTGGAGATCTAATTGGAACTAGAGGACAATCAAGAGGTAATTTATTTTATCTTGATAGTGATGCAAAGAGTTTCTTTCTTGTTAAAACTAAAGATGTATGGTTGTGGCATAAGAGACTTTGTCATATGAATTTTGATAACTTGATCAAAGTGAGTAAGAAGATTAGATTCGGAGGACTACTAAGATTAAGAAAACCTGATAGAGCTATGTGCAAAGAATGTCAAATTGGTAAGATGAATAAGTCTAGTTTTTCAAGAAAATCTTACTCTACAAGTGGTATTTCAGAATTGGTTCACACTGGCCTTTGTGGTCCTATGAATGTTCAAATCTATTATGGAGATTGGTACTTTACTTTGATTGTTGATGATTTTTCAAGAATGATGTCTGTTATGTTTTTAAAATAAAAATATGATGCATGTTTCAAATGTTTAAGTGGTATAAAACTAGAGTTGAGAAGGAAACGGCAAAATAACTAAAGTGTTTGAGATCTGATAGAGGAGGTAAATTTATCTTTAATGAATTTATTATCTTGTCTAATGAGCATGGAATTAAAAGACAAGTGTATGCATCAAGGACTCCACAACAAAATGGGATAGTTGAGATATAAGGAATAGATCTATTGTTGACTATGTGCTAGAACTTTATTGATTGACAAGAAGGTTGCACAAACATTTTGGAGAGAAGCTATAAGTACTAAAGTTTACACTCTCAACCGAATACAGTTGAGGAAAGGTACCAATAAGACACCTTATGAACTATGGTTTGGTCACACACTGAATGTAAGTTATTTCAAAAAATTTGGAAGCAGGTGTTACATACTAAAAGATGATAGAAATGGAAACCTTGACTCTAAAAGAGATGAAGGAATATTTCTTGGTTATTCATCAAAGAGAAAAGTGTATAAATGTTTAATCAAGGATACTAATGAAATTGTTGAAATTGTAAATGTAAGAGTTGATGAATTTGTAGAAAATAATGAAGAGGATAGAAAAAAGGAACCTGGGGATTATAACATATTTGTTTATGTTCAAGGAAATTTAGTTGACACAACCAAGCAGCAACAAGAAGAAACTGATGAACAAGATGAGCCTCCACCGAGAGATGAAAACAATGATTAACAATCTATCGAACCTATATTAGAAAAATATGTGAGAAGACACCACTCACCAAGAATAATTATTGGAGACAAGGATGCAGGATTCATGAAAAGAAGTAAGTTGAAAGATAACACATGTTTGATTTTTAAATTTGAGCCAAGAATAGTAAAGGATGCACTATAAAATGAAGATTGGATTAATTCTATGAAAGAATAAATCGATCAAACTGAAAATAACAACACTTGGTCACTGGTACCAAGACCTAAGGACAAGAATGTGATTGGAACAAAATGGATTTTCATAAATAAACTCAATGAGAAAGGAGATGTGATTAGAAAAAAAGCAAGATTAGTCTACAAAGGGTATGCACAAGAAGAAGGTATTGACTATGGTGAAACTTTTGCCCATGTTGCTAGATTAGGTGTAAGAATGTTTCTTGCATATGTTTCTTACAAAGGATTCAAATTTTATTGAATAGATGTTAAATTCTCATTTCTAAATGGAATTCTTGAAGAAAAATTTTACATTGAATAGCCTGATGGATTTGTTGACAAGAGCAATAAGAATATGCTCTATAAAATACATAAAGCTTTATATGGATTGATTCAGGCACCCTGAGCATGATATGAAAGACTATTCTCTTATTTAATTAAGATTGGATTTGAAAGGACTAGTGATAACAACAATTTATACTTGAAATGTGATAAGTCTAATGAAATTCTTATTGTTGAGATATTTGTTGATGAAATTATATTTGGTGGTAATGAGATAATGTCTAAGTCATTTGCTGAGGAGATGAGAAAGGAATTTGAGACGTCTATGATAGGAGAGATTAAATTCTTTATTGGACTTCAAATTCAACAAGTAAAGGATGGAATCTACATAACTCAATCAAAGTATATCAAGGAGATCCTGAAAACATTCAATATGGAAGCCTCAAAACTGGTGGAGAACCAATGGCTACTAGTTGTAAATTATCTAAGGAAGTGAATGAGACACTTTACCAATCCATGATTGGTAAACTACAATATGTTGTACATAGTAGACCTGATATAGCACATTTAGTTGGTATTGTTGCAAGGTTTTCTATAAACCCAAAGGAGACACATTTGTCTGCAGTGAAAAGGATATTCAGATATCTGAAAGGGACTAAAGATTTCAGTCTATTATACACTAGAGGAGGAGAATTTGATCTCAAGGTATATACTGATGTTGACTGGAAAAGATATATTGATGATAGAAAAAGAACTAGTGGTGTAGCTTTCTTTTTAGGAGAAAGTCTACTAACATGGTTAATCAAGAAACAAAGTTGTATTTCACAATCTACTGTCGAAGCTGAATATGTAGCAGTAGCTATGAATTTTTCTAACATTGTATGGATCAAACAACTACTGGAAGGTATGCATGAAGACATTACTAATCATATTACAATTTAATGTGATAATACTAGTTCTATTAACACATCAAATAGCCCTGTGATTCATTCAAAGACAAAGCATATATCTAACAAGTATCGCTACTTGAAAGAGAAAGTACAAGATAAGTATGTGACATTGGAGTATGTCAATTCTAAAGAACAGGTGGCTGATATATTTACAAAACCATTATCGAAGGATTCGTTTGAGTATCTCTGACATAAGTTAGGGGTTCTTCCCCTATCCAATGGTCATTAAGGAAAGATGCATGTTGTATCAATTTAAGGACTCAATAGAATATCTATCTTGTGAGTTGATGTTAAGTTTTCACTCTTTAGGTAAAGCCTGAAGTTGTGAAGAAGGATGTTTATGACTGCAATGTAAATTCTATACACTTGAGGTATAATCTAAGAAGTTCATGTTTCTTTGCCATTGTTGTCAAAGAGGGAGATGAATTAGTATACATCAAAGAGAGAGATGTACATGAATATAGAAAGGAGATGATGAATATAGTAAGGGAGAAGTATAGAAGATTAGAAGGAGATGAATTAGTATTGATGTAAGAAGGAGATGTTTAATGAAAGAGGGAGAACCATAATTGATGACAGATTATCATGCTGGAGATGATAGACATGAATAGAAGGAGAATGTTATGAATGAAATCATAATGGAAAGTGCTACTGACAGAAAGAGACGGATTACAAATGGAAGATCAAGAATAGAAAAAGGAAAAGATACAACTCAGAGGGAGTACATAATGTTGGCAATTTGGCTGAGTTGGTTACATAGATGTTGTCATTATGGCAATATATGATCTACATGAAGATCGCACAGGTCAGAGAGCTAGTATGTCAGAGCGCAATGCAAAATTTTCTAAGTATGAGACAATGTGTTTTTGCCAGTGAACCTGAAGATAGTTTTGATTGGTGATATTGATTGGAGTAAGTTCAATGCTTGTGCACTTGAACATAGACACTATGGTGACTATTAAAGACTCACCTCAGAGTGCAAGTCAGTACGGCATGTACAGAAGAAGTTATGGTAGTTTTACTAAAGACAGTGTTAAGTCGACAGGACAGAATATGAAGAAAAATTGATAAAGAGTTAAGGGATTATTTTGTTTATCAAAATAATGACTTAAAAATATAAAGGGATGACATCCTAGATGTTAACCCTTGTATGAAGATATTTTTTAATATGATAGCCGATTAGAAAGTTATTAATCTTAATAACTTGTATAAAGATATGTAAAGATGTAATTGAAAGTGAAGCAAATCAATATGTGAATGTAATAGTGAAAGTGAACGAATAGCAAAGAGATATTGATGCAAGAAGTATAAGGTTATGTACCTTGACCTATTTTTGTAATCAGTGAGTATTTTATATTACTTGTTTGGGTAGTGGGCTCATCTAGTAATCACATTTTGTACTACCAACTCCTAATAGGGTTGAGGCTTCTAACAAGGCCTATAGTCCCTTAATCAAGACTGAGACACTATATGCATGTAATAGACTCTTAATAGGGTCAACATCCTTAACAGGATACTTTTGATTAGTGGATCTTTGTGGGTACCATCCCCATCGAGGTTTTCCCTTGGTCAGGGTTTCCTCGAGAACAAATAATGTGTTATGAGTTCTTTTGTTTTATTGCTATGCATGTTGTTTAGCTTTCTATGTTATGCATGTGTCAAGATAATATGTTATATCCATAATTGGGCAAAAGTAAAAGTTTTTAGAATACTGATTCACCCCTCCTCTCAGTATTCCCTATTTCTAACAATTGGTATCAGAGCTTAGTTACTCGTAAAAGAATCATTCAAGGAAAGCCTAGTAGCTTGAGTAAGATCTCTATGGATATGGATCAGCTACAGAAGAATCTTGAAGAAGCTCTTGAACAGATTGATATGCTTACTGAAGAAAGAGATACTCTGAAAGGAAAATATGATGATGCAAAGAACCTCATTGAGAAACTGAAAAACAAGTTGGAAGATCTGAAATTTGAAAAGGAATCCTAAATTCACATTGAAGATTGTGATGACAACTTAGAAAAAGAAAATGAGATCCTTAAACATGAACTGAAGATAGAAAATTTGATGCTAAGTCTGAAAGATGGAAATGGAAAGAATGAAGAAAATCTGAAATATGAGAATGAAAATCTTAAGCTTGAAAATGAAGGGCTAAAATCTAAACTTGGTAAAGTAATATTTGAACTTGAGAAAGTCAATTTGCAGTATGCTGAACTTGAGAAATACAATACAATTGTGAAAGGAGAACTGACTTAATCTAAGCAGCAGCTTGAAATACTATATTCAACTAATGAGAATATTGATGAACAAATATCTTATCAAAAACCACTCTATGATAAAACTGGTCTTGGATTCAACACTTTTAAAGCAAATGAAGAAAGCAAGGAACCAAATCTGAAAATATCTGAAAGCATAGATGAGAAGAAGTCTGATGAGATTAACAAATCTGAAGATACACCGAAGGAAGAAGTGATGAAGGGTGCTCCCCTTAATACCACAAACACATAACAAAAACAGAGAAACAACAGCAATATGCAAGAACAGAGAATTGGCTTCTTATTATCTCCACAAATGTGGAATTACAAACTTTCAGAATTACAATATGCAAAGCCACATGGGCATTCCCTTACAATATTCTGTAGGACAAAGCCTCGAATTATTACCTAGATCTACTACCCAGAACTATTCTGAACTGCCTAAGACAATAATACAGCCTTCCTTATATAGGCAATTTTCCACCGCCTGGGAAGGTTCCAGAATTTTAGCCAATAAGGCTGACCAAACTTAGAATTATTTTATTTTACATTTTATTACATCATAGTCGGCTCAAGATAACCTTTGAAACCCGAACAAAAATTTTGAAGAAAATTATTTTTCGCCATTTCAGGTGGCCCAACTTCCGAAGACCATAAGTCATCACCAGTTGACCCGCTCGGCTATTATAACCCCATTTCAGAAACGCCACGAAGCGCTCTACAGGCTTGACCCGTGCAAGCGCTCGTCACCCAAATTTTTGACCTCATCCGGGGCCTCTAAAGCCTTCAAAACTGAGTTCAAAGTTTCTGTACCCTACTGCCAATACCGAAAATCTTCAATATCTTCCAATATACACTTGATCTGGCAATGAAACTTTACTGGCAGACTTATATGACCAAAATGAACCTCTAAGAAAGAAATCAGATCATTCTGAGCACATACGAAAAATTACCAAAAATAGTAACTTTCCATAAATAGCAGCTCTGCACAAAATAACCCTTATTGAATACAAAAATAGAAATATTTTTGGGTGATGCAAGATTGCTCTTACACCCAGGATGCTCCTGCATCAGACACCCGGGGTAATTTGAGAAGTGACCCTGTCACGACTCAGGTGTGCAGAGGAAAACCAAGACGGCTAACCTCCTCCTTTGTCAGCCATGATGAATCTTCAATAGGTCATCCTTTCCATTTGACCAGATATTCTTCATATGTCATGTTCCTTGTGCTTCTGCCAACATGACTGTCCAGTATATCTTCGATCTCCTTAGTGTCTAAACTAGTTGCTGGAATACTCCACTATGCTGCTGTGATCTCATCTTCAACACCTCCTTCATGATACTCTGTCAAATCTGAAATGTTAAACACTGGTGAAATATTTAGCTCAGTAGGCAATTCTACCTCATACGCGTTTCCTGAATCATGTTTCTTCAGTATCCTACATGGTCCAAACTTCTTCATTTTCAGCTTGTTATATGTACCAACTGGAAACTGCTCCTTCCGCAAATGAACCATGACTTCATCACCAACCTGAAATTCCTTATACCTCCTTTTCTCATCTGCCTTAACCTTATACTGTGCATTCATCTTGGTAATATGCTTCCTCACCTCTTCATGGATGTTCTTCAAGTGTTCTGCAAAATCCTCAGCTTCAGCACTACTTATTTCTCCTTTATCTATCTTTCTCAATTCAGATGCATTTCTTGGACTACTTCCATATACAATCTGGAATGGTGATTTACCAGTGCTCCTGTTGACAGAATTATTGTATGCAAATTCCGTCTGTGGTAAAATCAAATCCCATCCTGTTGGCTTATCTCCAACCAAACATCTCAGCAAATTTCTCAAGCTCCTATTCACCACCTCTGTCTGTCCATCAGTCTGTGGATGATGCGATGAACTAAACTTCAAATCTGTCTTCAACTTCTTCCACAACGTACGCCAGAAATATCCAACAAACTTAGTGTCCCGATCTGAAACTATGGTCTTTGGCAAACCATGAAGTCTCACTACTTCTCTGAAAAATAATTCTGCTACATGAACAGCATCATTAATCTTCTTGCAGGGAATAAAATGTGCCATCTTTGAAAATCTGTCAACCACCACAAAAATTGAATCGTGTCCCCACTGTGTCCTCGGTAAACCAAGAACAAAGTCCATGCTAATATCCTCCCAAGGCTTCTCTGGTACAGATAATGGTTGATACAACCCTGTATTCTGCTTCACTCCTTTCGCCATCTGACATACTCTGCAACTCTGTACAAACTTCTTCACATCTTGCTGCAACTGTGGCCAATAATAATTCTCGCTAACCAGACCAAGGGTTTTATCACGACCAAAATGTCCAGCCAATCCTCCGCTATGCTTCTCCTTGATGAGATTCTCCCTCATAGAACTTCGTGGAATGCACAACTGACTCCCTCTGAATAGCATATCATCCTGGATGATGAAATCCAACCATTTCATCCTGTCTAGAGTAACAGGTTCTGTACAAGCTTTCCAAGCTTCACCAAAATCAGGATCCTCTAGATACAAATTCTTGAGTTCCTTGAACCCAACCACTTCAATCTGCATTTCTGTCAGCAATAGTTGCCTTCTGCTAAGAGCATCTGCAACCCTATTAGACTTTCCACTCCTATGTTTCAAAACAAATGTATAACTCTGCAAAAACTCAACCCATTTCAAATGCCTTTGATTCAATTTTCCTTAACTATTCAAATATTGCAAAGCTTGATGATCAGTATACAAAACAAACTCCTTAGAAAGCAGATAATGTCTCCACTTCTTTAATGCCTGAACTATAGCATAAAGTTCTTGATCATAAACAGAATATTTCCTCTTGGCATCATTTAACTTCTCACTGAAATAAGCAACAGGTTTACCTTCTTGGCTCATAACAGCTCCTATTGCAGTACCACTAGCATCACAATCTACTTGAAACACCTTATTGAAATCTGGAAGTGCTAAAATAGGTTGTTCTGTAACTTTTTGTTTTAATAATTGAAAACTCTTTTCTGCTCCTTTAGTCCACTTAAACTCTTTTCTATCCCCTCTCATTGTTTCAGTCAAGGGTCCACAAATACTGCTAAAATTTCTGATAAACTTTCTGTAAAAGCTAGCTAGACCATGAAAAGATCTTACCTCAGTAGCACTCCTTGGAGTAGGTCATTCAAGGATAGCCTGTACCTTCTCTGGGTCCATTTTTAGACCTTCTGCTGAAACTACAAATCCCAAATACACTAACTCTTTCTTCACAAAACTGCACTTTTTCAAATTAATCAACAATTTCTCTTCTCTCAACTTCTCAAATACCATATGAATATGCATCATATGCTCATCCAATGTCTTACTAAAGATCAAAATATCATCTAGGTAAACAATGACAAACTTACCCAGAAATTCTTTCAGAACCTCGTTCATGAGCCGCATGAAAGTGCTCGGTGCATTGGTTAGCCCAAAAGGCATGACTAACCACTCATACAGTCCTTCCTTTGTCTTGAAGGCAGTCTTCCATTCATCTCCTTCTCTGATTAGAATCTGATGATATCCACTCTTCAGATCTATCTTTGAGAAATACACAGCTCCACTCAAACAGTCCATAATATCATCCATTCGTGGCAATGAAAACCTGTACTTGATTGTGATCTTGTTTATTGCCCTAGAATCTGTACACATCCTCCATTCTCCATTCTTCTTTGGTGCTAATACCGCTGGTACAGCATAGGGACTCAGACTCTCACGGATCAATCCTTTCTGTAACAACTCATGTACTTGTCTGTTCAACTCCTCACTTTCTGCAGGTGTCATTCTGTGTGCTGCCTTATTCAGCAAACTCGCTCCTGGGATCAAGTCCATCTGATGACTGATCTTCCTGACTGGTGGTAATCCATCAGGCACATTATCGGATACAATATCCTGAAACTCATTCAACAAATCTACAACTTCTACAGGAACATCTTCTACTTCCTCTTTACCAGCTTTTGGAATTAAAGCAAAACATACATGCTCATGCCTCATACCATCTAGGAAATTTCTTCCATCAACAAAAGTTATCCTTGCATTACCACATACCTTTTCTTCGGTCTCCTTCAATGGCTTTAGCTTATGCCGTACTCCATCCTTTGTCAGGGAATAGGTATTCACACGGCCATCGTGTACAGCACATCTGTCAAACTGCCATGGTCTACCCAACAACATATGACATGCATCCATAGATATGATATCACACAATACCTCATCTTGGTATCCGCCAATCTTGAACTTCACCAGGCATTGTTCATTGACCATGACCTTGTGGTCATCCTGTACCCAGGCAATCCGATATGGATGTGGGTGTTTCTGTCTCTTGAGCTTCAACTTTGTCACCATCTCTTCTGACACCAAATTGTCAGTGCTTCCACTATCAATAATCACATCACAACATTTACCTTCACACTTGCACCTGGTGCGAAACAGGCTCCTCCTTTGCTCAGGTTCATTCTCACCACTCAACAGGACTCTTCTGTTAACCAACGTTTCTCCTCTTTCAGCATCTTCAGAATTTGATGATCTGGCATCTTCATCTATATGTGCAACTCTGGCCTGGCCTTCATTTCTCCTGTCTGTTCTGCCTTGGCGCTGAGGACATTCAAATGCCCTATGACCTTCTTCTCCACAGTGAAAACATGTTCCACGGAAGCCACCTCTTCCAGATCCTTGTCCTCTTCCTCTTCCTCTCTGATCTCTATTATTCTGATCCTGGAAGCGATTGGAATTATTTCCTCGCTGATTTTGACTACTACTGGCCTCATCCTTCTTTTTCGGATCCTCATTTCGGCCACCATATGACCGTCCACCAGATCGTCCACCGCGACCTCTTCCGTTTTGTCTGCTCTCAAACTTCTTGTTCAACTTTTCCTCTACTTTTAGGGCAAACTGGTATGCCTCTTCAATACTGTTTATTCGAACCAGATTCAGCTCCTCCTAAATGCTTGGCCTTAACCCGTTAAGGTATCGGGCAACTTTCTCCTTATCAGCTTCTGCGTGGCCTGTTCTGATGAGAAGTCGATAGAACTCCTCTGTATACTCCTGAACAGATCTTCTTGCTTGCTTCAAACTCTACATTTTCTTCAGTAGGTCAAGCTCATAATCAACAGGAATGAACTGCCGCTTCAATTTATCCACCATCCGATCCCATCTTGTGATTTTATCTTTCCCTCTTCTATTTCGCTCTAATTGAATTTCTTGCAACCAGATCTTCGCATGACCTTTCAATCTGGCCTTCGCAAATTTGACCCTATCAGGATCCTCAACATCTTCGTACTCAAAATATTCCTCACATTCGTTGATCCAGTCGATCAATTCTTCTGGGTTAAGATTTTCATAAAATGTAGGAACCTCAATCTTAGGTCTTTTCCCAATCTTGGAAATCGCCCAAAAAAGTCTTTCTTCCTCCTGGTTCACAATTTTAACTTCTCCTTCTTGATATTCTTCTTCGGCTTCATCCTCGCTTTCATCTCTGACATTAAGATTCATTCCTCTGTGAATCTCTTCTTGCAATGCCCGCACTTGTCTCTGCAGCTCTCTAACCTCAGGTGTTACAACACCAGCTCTTCCGCCACGTTCCCTTCGTGGAGGCATTTTCGTGATGCGCGCTGAAACCCTAGCCACGGTCCTGGTGCAAACTACCTCACGGTCGGCGATCTGTTTACACACTCAAGAACTCCTGCTCTGATACCACCTGATGAAGGGTGCTCCCCTTAATACCACAAACACATAACAGAAACAGAGAAACAACAGTAATATGCAAGAATAGAGAATTGGCTTCTTATTATCTCCATAAATGTGGAATTACAAACTTTCAGAATTACAATATGCAAAGCCACATGGGCATTCCCTTACAATATTCTGTAGGACAAAGCCTCGAATTATTACCCAGATCTACTACCCAGAACTATTCTGAACTGCCTAAGACAATAATACAGCCTTCCTTATATAGGCAATTTTCCACCGCCTGGGAAGGTTCCAGAATTTTAGCCAATAAGGCCGACCAAACTTAGAATTATTTTATTTTACATTTTATTACATCATAGTCGGCTCAAGATAACCTTTGAAACCCGAACAAAAATTTTGAAGAAAATTATTTTTCGCCATTTCATGTGGCCCAACTTCCGAAGACCATAAGTCATCACCAGTTGACCCGCTCGGCTATTATAACCCCATTTCGGAAACGCCACGAAGCGCTCTACAGGCTTGACCCATGCAAGCACACGTCACCCAAATTTTCAACCTCATTCGGGGCCTCTAAAGCCTTCAAAACTGAGTTCAAAGTTTCTGTACCCTGCTGCCAATACCGAAAATCTTCAATATCTTCCAATATACACTTGATCTGGCAATGAAACTTTACTGGCAGACTTATATGACCAAAATGAACCTCTAAGAAAGAAATTAGATCATTCTGAGCACATACGAAAATTACCAAAAATAGTAACTTTCCATAAATAGCAGCTCTGCTCAAAATAACCCTTATTGAATACAAAAACAGAAATACTTTTGGGTGATGCAAGATTGCTCTTACACCCAGGATGCTCCTGCATCAAGAAGAACCACCTAAGCAAGAGGAATCACCTAAAGGTATGCAAAGAAAATTCAAAGGTAGATGTTTTGCTTGTAATATTGTTGGTCATATGAAGAGAGATTGCATAGGTAAGCAATTTAAACCTCTTAATGGTTATTGTTATAATTGTCATAGTTTTGGACATAGAGCTATTGAATGTAGAAAACCTAAATTTGTTGAGAATAACAATAGTAGTAGAATGTTTATAAATACTAACCATGCAAATAAGAAACCTACTGAAGATATGAACAGAAGAAATGGAGTATTATGTTATAGATGCAACAAGGTTGCACACATTGCTAGAAATTGTAGATCACAGATCAATCAGCCTAGACCAAGATATGGAAACTATGGAATAGTTTGTTAGATATGCAACAAGATTGGACATATAGCAAAGTTTTTCAAAATGAACAATAGAGTTTTTCATACCAATCATAACCCTAGAAGTCATGCAAGAAGAAATGAAGATGCAAGCAATAGTCAGAAAGGATGTTGTAGTAATTCAAATGAAGTGAAGTTTGTTAAAAGCACAGATCAAGGAGATATATTGAGCACTGAAGGTAGTCAAAAAGGTGAAGTATTAAATGGTAAGAATGAATCTTTACCTAACCCATCTCAAAGTACTTAATTCATTAAAAATTACAGTAAAATAGGAACTTAGATTAGTGTAGGAATTGATATATGATGAATTGAGTCTTGTGCAATTAATGCAAGGTATTATATGATGTTCTAATGCTATGGTTAAGAGCACAAAGAAAAATATTATGTTTTGCGAGATCGCAAGAAGTTTTAAGTTTTGTAGGTTAACAGAATCATCTTTTTGGAAAGAAGCGGCAAAAGAATTGAATGTGATGTCAGATATAAGTGAGATTGAAATGATAAAAGGTCACAAATGGTATTATTGATCATTGAAGTGAATACAAGTGTTAAGGAGATTGAAGAGAAGTGATTGGAATTGTTTTGCAAGGATTTGGTGAAGAATTTTTGTGTCAAATCTATGCAAGCCCTAAATCACGGAATCAAGGTATTTTTCTTGGCAGATCTTTAAATCAGTTAAGGAATTAGAGGAAATCATGGATATTTCTTTGATTCACAATGTCAGATATAAGAATAGACCTAAGATGAAAAGGGAACCAGTAGAACCCTTGGAAAATGATCCTAGGTTAGCTTTATCATCTGTACCAGATGGAGTTTTACATCTAGAGAATGTTAGAAGTTATCTAGGATGTAAACTAGAGACTATCAGTGATAGTGATTTCACTAAGGAAAATCAGAAGATCTATAAGCAGGACATGTCATTGAAAGTAGGATTTGAGCATTTGAAAGATAATGAGATCATTAAGTATGCTTTATAATATGAATTTGACAATGAAGAATGTACCAAGATAATCCTAAGCAGAATTCACATTGGAAAGTTTTGGTTAGATGACAGAGTGATAGATATCACAGCTAACTTAATTCATGAGGTAACTAGACTATCTAAAATTGGAGCCATTCCTTTGAATGAGAAAAACATGAGGAAAATAGTCATAGACAACACAAATTCATCCTACAATGGCAGAGGAATAGTGATTAGCAAGATACAACAAGATGATGTCAGATACTTGTGTAAGATCCTAACAACTAAGTTTTGTGCTAACTCAAGAGAGGAAAACATGGTAGCTGGAATGATACATGCAACTTATTTGATGTGTGTTGATAAAGTACAAGTTGACATGTGTGAGATTTTGAGAATTCAGTTGTTTGAAAATTTAGAAAAGATAAAGAAGACTAAGTATTCACAGTTTAGATTCTCATCTTTAATCACTTATATGTTCTTTCATTCATTAAGAAGATTTTTGTACACCATTCGAAATGACTAGAATGATGGCCAAACTACAATGGAAAGGATTAACCAAGTGTATAGGAGGCATGTTATTGATAAAGTAAATGAAAGTGCAGTGTTGGTAATTAAATCATTTCAGAATTTGATGTCAAGCAGATCAAGGATCCCACAGTCTCTTGTGGAAAAGTATAAAAATGAGATATGTTTCATGGTTGATACTGACTTTACTTAAATTGAATTAGTAGAACCTAGAATAGAGTTCATAGACCCTCTTGGCTATGAAATATCTAAAATTGAGACAGAATAATATGTGAGTAGACTACTTAAGTGCAAGATGGATATTCACAGTAACAGGTTTGGAACCTTTGAGGAGAACTTCAACTCCGCAAAGACCATTCTTGAAGAGAAATAGTCAAAGAAAAGAGTTGAGAGTACAATCAAGAAAATTCTAAAAGATACAGGGATGACTAAACATGAGTTCTTGGTAGCCAAGCAAACAGCAGTAGTAGTTAGAGAAATTGGGCAAAAAGAAGTTTTGTCTATACCACCCTTATCATCAATTGCAGTACAGCAAGGGGAAATGCAATCTAAAGTCAAAGTGGAAGAATCATAGAAGGATCAAGAAATAAGAAAATCCACTAGATCAACCTCCTCCACTCCTAGAAAAAGAATAAAAGAGATTTCTACTAGACCTGGTAAGAGGCAGAAGACATTGGTGCCACCAGTTCAAAGGAACATTGCAGAAATCAGAGATGATGAAGACACTCCTGTTAAGAAGAAAACTTGGAAACCTAGAATTGAAAAGGTTAATGAACAGATTATTCAAGATGGAGACTTTACAAAGATGAACAAATATTATGATCTCTATGATTATGTAGAGAGACTAAATCTAGAAAATGCAGTGGTGAAGTATATGATTCTATCTGATAAGAAATTTGACACAATTCAGGGTAAGATACCTGATGACTTGTACAAGAAACTTGTAAATAGAAAGAAGAGAGCATCAGAGGAAGACATAACTATTAGAGAAAATATTGTAAGAAAACTTTGTGTTGTGAGAGATGAAGAACACTTCAAATAGATCATGAAGGATCTAAACACCCATTTGAGAACCAAGAAGAGAACTATTCAGATTATGGGAGGTAGATATGAAGAAATTAACACAGAAACAGAGCAAGCAATCACTAAGGTTATGACAGAGAATGCTGGAGAACCATCAATTTTAGCAGAATCTAAAGATCAAGCAAAAGAAGCAGAACAAGAGGACATTCCCTCTCCACCAGCCATAAATATTGAGGATGAAGCCATGAATGTTGAAGGAACTAGGATCACCTTGGATAATGATGATAACTTATTCAAGAATCTTGGAAACATTGTTGACAATTCGGCTTTTAAAGAGCAGGATGGTATCAAAGGAGAAGAGAAGACAGAAACCAAAATTGTAGAACCTAAAGTGACAAAGAAACAAGTACCTGTTCCCACTCAAGAAGAAATCAGTCTTACATCTGAGACTGGCAAGAAAACTCAGATTGGTTCTATGATTGAGAATTTGGGAAAGGAAGTAGATGATGATGATCAAATGGAATTGATCACATCTTTGAACAAGATCATTGGAAAGAACAAGAAAGTAAAGAGTCTTGAAGGATGCCTAAAGGAGCTTACTAAGAAGTTACAAGGCATTATATCTACACAAATTGCAGAAGATGGCCCTCTAGAAAGAGCAAAGAAAGTGATGAATACTTTTGATGATGAGTTCACAAATTTATCTGATATAGCAAAGATGAAAGCTCAAGCAGCTTATGAGGCCAAAACACTTTTGGACATCAGTTAGAATATCAGGAATGATATCAAAAACCTTGATATCTGTATAAAGGACTTGAGAGAGAATTAAGAAAGAGGAAAATCTTTGTACATTCAGTGTACAAAATCAGAGAACTTGGTAGCAAAGGAAGTTCAGAAGATGCAGATGAAGGAAGCAGAAATTCAGAATGAGACAAGCCTTCTTTCGAGCCCCAATGTGAAGATATTTGATATTGAGAAGAAATGATGAAATAAGAGTTTTGCAAGATGACAAGGACAAGAAGCTGAAGAGATTCACTCTTTTAAGAGAGCACATTTCTATAAACTTGAGCACTATTGAAGGGCAACTAGAAGAATGTATTTCAGCCAAGACATATTTTCAAAAGTTTAGTTATGAGAATCTCCAAGCATGTGACATTGCATCTTATGGATTGTGTGCACTACTCAGTGTGGCAGATTCAATTAAGAAATCATGGGAGATAGAGGCCATGAAGATTAATTTTGCAGATTGTGTTGCAAGCCTACCGGCTTTGCAATATTGAATCTAGGTATAACTTTTTGTGAACACAGTTTTGTAACCCTCATTACCTTTTTTGTCATTGTTGTCAAAGGGGGAGAGATATATAGCAGAAAATTGATAAGGATACATACTCTTAGGGGGAGTATAGTATATAGAGAGGATTCATGAAGTCATAAGGATAGTATATACATATTTTGTGTTATGGCCACAATTTTGAATTTTTGGAGCCTAAGACTTAGCCAATTTTCTCATATGTTGCCACCAATGACAAAGGGGGAGATTGTTAGAAATTTGGCTGAGTTGGTTACATAGATGTTCTCATTATGGAAACATATGATCTACATGACGATCACATATGTCAAAGAGCTAGTATGTTAGAGTGCAATGCAAAATTGTCTAAGTATAAGACAGTGTGTTTTTGCCAGTGAACCCGAAGATAGTTTTAATTGGCGATGTTGATTGAAGTTTAGTGCTTGCGCACTTGAACATAGACACTGTGGTGACTATTGAAGACTCACCTTAGAGCGCAAGTCAGTACAGCATGTACGGAAGAAGTTATGACAGTTTTACTAAAGACAATGTTAAGCCGACATGACAGAATATGAAGACATTGATAAAGAGTTAAGGGATTATTTTATTTATCAAAATAATGACTTAACAATATAAAGGGATGACATCCTAGATGTTAACCCTTGGATGAAGATATTTTGTAATATGATAGCTGACTAGAAATTTATTAATCTTAATAACTTGTATAAAGATATGTAAAGATATAATTGAAAGTGAAGAAATGAATATGCAAATGTAATAGCAAAAGTGAATGAACAGTGAAGAGATATTGATGCAAGCAGTATAAGGTTATGTACCTTGACCTATTTTTGTAATCAGTGAATATTTTATATTACTTGTTTGTGCAGTGGGCTCATTTGGTAATCACATTTTGTACTACCAACTCCTAACAGGGTTGAGGCTTCTAACAAGGCCTATAGTCCCTTAATCAGGATTGAGACACTATATGCATGTAATAGACTCTTAACAAGGTCAACATCCTTAACAGGATACTTTTGATTAGTGGATCTTTGTGGGTACCATCCCCACCAAGGTTTTCCCTTGGCCAGGGTTTCCTCGAGAACAAATAATGTGTTATGAGTTCTTTTGTTTTACTGCTATGCATGTTGTTTAGCTTTCTATGTTATGCATGCGTCAAGATAATCTGTTATATCCATAATTGGGCAAAAGTAAAAGTTTGTATAATACTGATTCACCCCCCCCCCTCTCAATATTCCATATTTTTAACACATAATATGAATGACAATGAAGGATACCATCATAAATTGAACATTTAATTTGTTAATGTTGCCATCAATGTCATAGAGGGAGATTGTTACTATAATTGATAGTAATGTTGAAGATTGATTATCTGATAGAGTTGATGATGAAGACTGACAAATATCAAAGGAATACATGATAGTAGAAAGGTTAGATCAGTTATTGTCTTGTCATTGATGTCAAGCAATTGATTTTTGGTTTATATTATGTTTCCATATCATTCGGTAATGATATAAGATGAATGAGTTAAGGAGAAGAAGAAATGAGAATTTAAGAAGTTGAAGAACTTAATTGGGAAACTGATACAAATCAGACAATGATTACATTATATTGATATAATTGTTTTCTACCTAACATATGATTATGTTAAGTCAATAAAGAATGGTGATGAAGATTTGACAATTCGGTAAGTGAAGTTGTTTTGGGTACCGATCAGAAAGGTCACTTGGTAAAGTAAAAGGAACTCAAGACACTGAGAAATGTAACCAAAATTCTAATGAAGGACATCGAGCGAGGAACAGATATTAAATAAGGATTAAATCAATATTTAATAATTATCTATGATGAGATGGATGATCATGATGATGAGGAAAGTTAGTTACAAGAGATCTACAAATAGGAAAATTCAAGGTGAAGATCTACGGAAAGATCTAAGCAGCAAAAAGAGATGGAACAAGTTTATAGAAAATTTCAAGTTCCTAGGTGAAATGAAAACGTGTTACCAAGATTCCATTTCAAGGTATAATGAATTGAATGGTCAAGATTGATTAAAGGAAAATGTAATAGATGAGATTAAGAGGCAAAAAGATGTCTATATAAAGGATGATCTTGTATGGACAAATGGTTGGCAAACTGAATAGTTGAAGGGTTACCGACTATTGCAGAGAAGAAGGAATAGAGAGATTCTGAGTGGGAAAGAAAGGATTTGATGAAGTGTTGATACCAGTGGATAATGAAGAATTGAAGTGAAGACTAAAGAGCGCACAAGGATCTGATTGAGAAAAGATAGTTTCAAATCTACTGGTCAATTTTATTATTGTTTCTTACTAGAATTTGTAACAGATAAATCTCTTAACAAAGTAGACTTAATAGTCTTATTCTAAAATCCTTGAGAAAGGTGACATTCTAAAGAGTGTTTACAACCCTCTAACAACGCTACTCCTAACAAGGTGAAGATCCTAACATATCTGAGGTAAATCCCTTAATCGGGTCACACCTAACAATGTGTATTGTAATCTTTAACCAGATTGGCTCTTAACTGGGCGTACTTTAGAAGAGTATTTTCTTAGTGGGTGACAATTCTCACAATGGTTTTTCCCAAAGCTGGGTTTCCACGTTAAATATTGGTGTTACATGTTGTGAATGATTTATTTATTATTATAGTTTATTTATTGTTGTCATTAAATAGTGAATTATGTATTACCGAGATGCTACCGAGTTAATCAGAGAAAGGTTATTAAGGTATTTGGGATCAAGGATTGTTGATTCACCACCCCCCCCCCCCCCCCATGTAATCCAACAGATACATGTACACAAGAATTAAGAATCACATTTAATATTGTATCCCTTATAGCATTCACTTATTGTAAAAAGGGAATATTGATCTCTATGACTCAAACTCTCAGTTTTGACCAATCCATCAATATGGATTTCTTGAGTGGACTTCCAACAATCAAGCATTAGAATGAATCAATATTTATTTTAGTAGATAGGTTTGCAAATATGGCAATCAATATCACATGTAAGAAGAGTCTCATTATAATTGTTACTAACATATGTATTTTTTTTGTATTGATGTTCGAGTTAATTTTACCTTATTAATATCCATTATTTTAAACATTCCTTCCTTTTTTTCATTCAACATGCCTAATACAAATATTTTTATAGTTCTAAATTTTGTGGTTCTTTCTAAATATTTCTTTGATTCCAACACGTTTCGTCCATCAACACAACATACAATGTGCCTTCTATATTGGAGAAGTATGTATAGTAATGAGGAATGGAAAAGGAACAAAATTTTCTAAAGAATATCTAAGATATGTACTAGTTAGGTTTATCAAATACTTGTGCCTGCTAGCAATAGAAATTTAAATTCATCTTTATGTTCAACACATACCTCACACATTTAAGGTTCATTTAGGAAATCCTTTTCATATCTTTAGAAGGCACGATTCATGTGACCACATTAAAATATTAAGAAGGTATTAGTTATGGTCCTTACACTATTTCTTTTGTACTAATGAGAGTTTCTTTATTCTAAACCTTTCATAATACTTAAGCCTACACCCAATATGTGGCACTCTATAAAATATACTTTCTCCATGTATTCAAACTTATGATTTTCCACCATCATATGAAATTGGACTCAATATATGCACTACCAATGATGAGAGATGACATATTTTTAAAAAAGCTCACACGCACTATAAATTTGATCAATTATTTTGATTAGTCAAGACTAGGTAATTTTTTTTAATGCAATGGGGACCATCACTCAAGGAAGATGAATGGTATGATTTCCACGTTGCATATCCTTTCCAAGACCATCATTTGTATACTCATCTTCAATAAATGTGTGTAACACAACACTACCCTCATCTAGTCCCATGCAACTCCTATTCACCACCATGCAAAACTATTCACATACATCTTATAATCCTTCCACATGGTTGCACATGTCAATGTCCAATCAAACTATACTTTTGTCAAAAATGGACCATCCTCGTCTACGTGATATGGTTACATACATGCAAGCCACCTAGAAACCTCTACATCATAGAAAATGGTCATTAACCAGACACCATGCACATATGACATGTAATAGTGTTTAGACAAATCACTAAAAAAAAGCTAAAATCATCCAGGTTTTATCTATATCGTGGCCTCCTCTACATAACCAACAAACCATGTATGTGCATAACACTTGCTAACATATCTATGGAGACAATCCAGTAGCATAATTGTATAAACACATTCTATAAAATACAAGATGCATTAAAAAATCATCTTACCACTATCTATATTCTTTAATATCATGTTCATTTTTCAACATAAACAATATATATCTTTCATAAGACTTCCACATCTAGGTGTCACTTGGTTAATATGTTTATTTCCCTTAATATTTTCTATGATTTTATTCTATTACTAGCTAATATATAAGATCATCTACTCGTCAACCTAGGGAATTAAAATGAGTGGTTTTCTTCATGAACAAGGATTCATGGTAGTTAATATTGAGTTTCTCATATATCTATTTCATTTGTCACGTTTTGGTTGGTGCTCAAATTTCTATGGCCATAATAGTAATGCCATAAGCTAGGTTTGGGTAAACATAAATCGTCTCTCTAATTGAATCTTCTTGCATTTTAATGCAATACAATAATGCAACCGAGCAATTGCATCAACCGAATTGTACCAAGAACTCTCCTTTTGCATTCTCAATGCTTTGAATGAACATGCCAGAAATCAACTTTGCATACTCTTTATAAAGTTTATATGTATAATGCTTGAGGGTTTCGAACATCAAAAGTGGTGCAACAAAGATTGAAACAAACTATTACTGCATACAAAATCAGTTTCACCCAAATCAATTTAAAATAGAAAAGAATACCATTAACCATTGGATCTGGTTGAGCATTTAAAAGGCCCACAATATCTATATAAGTACAATATGAAGAAAGGAGTCTTCCTTGCATGTAACTTTATATTCAAAGATTTACTTTTTCGCATTTGTAGTTAAATTTGATCATTTTTGTGGTCATCCAAAGTCTTTCCTCCACATTTTCTAGTTCTATAGAAGGGCAACAGTACTGGGTTTGGATTCATGATTTTTTAAGTCTTTTTCGACCAAAATTCTTCACTTGGCATATGGTCTTGTTGGGAGATTCCCATGGATTTCCTTTTCAATTTTTCAGATATGGCATACTTTCAGAATGGAAATCTTATTTTCTATTTGGAAGGACAGGAATGTTGTTATATTTGCTCACTCATATATTGATAATTTTGTTTCTTTTTTGTTAAACCATGTATTTGCAATAATGTGATGTTGTAGATTCAAGTACAAGTGCTGGAAATAAGGTGGCTCTTTAAGTGGCCCACTTGCAAGAGATTTTACAGCATTGGGGCAATGCACCATGTATGGTTTCTAGAGTCTTGTTGGACATTTCAGTTTTTGGCAGTCATTCACCGTCTCGTGGCCATCGTCGTGGGCGCAACTCCTCTGTCAAGCATTCCCACACACTGCATTCTCAAGCTCCTTGGCAGCGCTCTAATGATCACCAAGATTTCTCTCGTTGGTGGTCAGCTTCACCACCTCCTAGTGGTTTTTCCCTTGGATGGCCCTTTGTTGGTGGTTTTCCTTCTGCTTCAGTTAGTACAAGATGACCCGAATCGAGTGGTGATTCAGGTTGGCCTTCTTCTTCTCAGTGGTTAATCCAGCCAGGAAGGAGAATGAGGAAGAAAAGGAAGCAACTGATGGTTGGTCTATTCCAGACCCCAATCCCAGCCCAGCTAATGTACAGGGAAAGAAGGATGATCCAGATCCACCTCCATCAACTGGTACTGCATTACCTACTTAGTGTTTTTTTAGCTTCTGGGCTTTGCCTATGTTGTTAATGGTTTCCAATTTTCGGACATTGCCGTATGACTTATTGAAAAGTGATTTTATATCCTCCAAACTGTTTTTTAAATTATGTATTAATCCTTTATTATTAATTGCAATGATTAATTCATCAAAAATAGAGCATTAAATTTTAAAGAGCTTTTTTTAATTTTCTATTAATAAATAAACTGTGAATTATTTTTCTCATTGCTGTGCTCTACTGGAAATGAGAGAATATGAAATGCCATTGAGATGGATCCTGTACTTCCGGACCATCATGTCCGGGCATAAACTAAAAATCAAATCACTTTTTTCCTTTTTACTGTTTTGATGACAGAGTACTGATACCAATACCAATAAAAGTTAGATGTTTGAAATTAAAAATATATCCTATAATCATTTCTTTTTGTGTGCTGTCAATTCGCGTGATCTTCTAATATCCCGCACAGTCTTTCTGTCAACCATCCATGATTTTTATATATCCTGTGAAGAATGAGAATGAATTGTATTGGGAAAGGTGAAAGCTGAATACATGGCTGACAACAGCGCAAACAGCATTAATGCCCTGCACAACACATTATGGCATTCACCTGCTCCATATCTGTTGGGAGGAGTGTGTGTCATCGTACTTTTACTAGCAGTTTCTTTTATTCTTTTGATCTTGTCTAACCTAAGGAGAGCTTCTAATGAAGGTAGTAATCAAGGTGCCCATATGATTAATATTGAAGATGGAGAAAAGCATGCTGAAACAAAATTGTTTGGTTGTGATCAAAACACAGTAGAGAGCGTAATCGTCATAATGGCTGGTGATGAGAGGCCTTCCTTTCTAGCAACACCAATTATGTTGTCAGAATCTGTTAAGGAAATGCGTTGATGATGGCAGTATGAACTATGAAGAGGTGGGGACATAAAAGATGTTGCAGACAAAGGGTCATGCTTAGGATATAAGCTTCCTTCCATGGCTCTACTGCAAGAGGCGGTACAAGTTTTCCTTGTTTGGTTCTAGGCCTTAAAACCTGTTTATTAAGTCTACAAGGAGAGGACCATGTTTTTATGTTTGGTTCTAAGGCTTTTAGACCTGTTTCCTATCTCCGCAAGGAGAGGACCACATTGGCTCTGCATATTACATTTGCTTACATGTTTTGTTAGAATTTCAACACTGGTCTCTCTTATGAGAACTTCAGTGATTTATTACTTTTGAAGGGTTTAATTCATTTATTTTCTTTAAACGTGTTTTATTAGAATTATAAATGGGTTAGATTATCAATAGAGATTTCATTTTTAATATGAACACTTGTCAATAGGTCTTTGATCTGTTGGTGAAGTTGTTTGGTTCTCAATGAATCTATCAGGGATAAGTCTTGCTAAGTGCAAAGGCTCCGACACTATAAGAGATGAGGCTGGGATCGTGCCCCAGACCTCAGTCCTTGACTCTTAGCCAAAAAAATTCTGAACCTCCAACTAAAAAAAAACTCACAATAATAATATAGTAAAATTTTGATATTAAAAATATAACGTTTTAATTTTACCATCACATTATACAATTATGACTATAATTTATCATATATCAGAAAGAACTGAAAATTAGAAATTGTATGACCATGGTTTAAAAGAATAGATTTGGTAAAAACAATTCTCCTCTGGTTTCGCCCCAATTTCATTAAATCCTGTTATTTAGTTAGTTCTGAGATAGGAAACGAGATAAAATTACATTGTAATTGGTGTTCCCATCTAACAGTTTTAGAGAAGCATAAGACCATATTGTACCTGGTATTATTCCCATCTAATAGGTTTCGGAGAAGCTTTAAAGGATGTATATGGCTTTTAGAATATAATCGGAATTGACATTTATCCATTGCCTTAAGAAAGAAAAAATAAGTTCAACTTTGATTAGGTTGAAGCAGCGAAAAATTGATCCATCTCGACATAACTAGCGTACGCTCAGGTTGTTATTAAAGGTCAAGAGCAAAGATGCCCAAGGTCAATCAATGCTGGAGAAACTAATTCTTATGGCTTCTGTTAAAGTTTGTAAGTAATTTAGATGGGCTTAACGACGTTGTGACTGTGAAGAAGGAAATATTCCATATTGTTGTGGACAAATAATTGGCCAAATGATGGATTGTGAGCACACTTCCACTCTTTTTTCTTTTAAACTAAAGCCAATTTAGAGAAATTGACAGGAACAATAAAATACAATGCATCCATTAATGGTGATATGCCACTTAAATTATTCATAAATAGGTGTAATTGTATCTATATTCATTTGATAAGCCACTTTGTTGGCAGGCACATTTTAAATGTATTCAAAATTTTCCTGGAGAAAGTACTAGAATAACGACTTTTAGAGATTATGTAGCTCGAAACAACAGCTAAGCATTTTATCTCCAAATGTGTTGAAGAATAGCATAATCGGATGGTCCAAAAACCAAATTTTCGATATCATTATTCCCGGATAGAGTTGCTTTCCATGAGAGAGCACCAAAGAAGGCAGAAAGAACTGAGAAGATAACGTTCAAGTGTGCTACGTGAATAGGCAGAAACCAAAAGGTGTGTTTACTAGTTTTCCTAATGCTCAAGAGTCATAGAATGAGATGGAATTAGTAGTGGGGGTGGACTTTCCTAGTTGTTTATGAGAAACTACAGAATGTTATTTTTTTAATAATTTTAAATCTTTGTGTTTGAGAGGACAATGATTGTTATAAGAAATGAAGCAAGAGCCTTTGTGAGTGTCCAAGTATATGATTTATAGTCTTAAGATTTTAATGTTTAACTATAGATAATAGTTTGTGAGAGGATTGCTAGTTTCATGTAGTAAAAATCTATATAGTTCCATATAAGGTTTAGAAGAGACATTGTGTATTAAAATAATTAGAAGTTATAATATAAAATAATTCTTTTTATAAAGATACTTAAAAATATTGTGCAAAAGTATTAAGTGCAATTAATTAGGATTTTGATAAATTTCATGAAGGACATATTTTACTTTAATATAAAAGAGTGTAAAGGTCTTATTGGTTGCTTGTTAAATTTCTCATATAGATTGATGCAACACCAAGTGCTACTCCTAAGTTTAGAAAACCAAGTAGATAATCTATACATGGTATAAATAATGTAATAGCACAATGCATATTACAATGGACTATTGGCTCCTTGGTGAAATACATAAAGAAAACCAACCCAAATTGTGCCAAGAAACTATGGGCCAACTAGTATGCAAGTGGATGCATTGTAATGATATTATTAATGCACGACTATGAAAGTCAAACATGTGAACTTTTGTCGCTAATTGCAACAAAATTATTGGTAAAATTATTGAAGATGTAAATTAATATATGTAGGGCGATCTTATGGACAAGAAAGTTGTCTTTTAGATCAAATTTGGAGAAATTGGCCTCAAGAAAAGGAATTCCCAAAATTTTCTTAGTGTGGGCATTGTAGACTAGATTTCTAAAGATGAGATTCCCTAGAACTATGTGTAAATATACTATAGAACATATTGCAAAAAGGTACTAGAACAATTTGTGTATTGTTAAGAGAAAGGACAAGCTCAATGTTGAGATTGCATAAGACACAAAAGATGAGATACCATATGGGGTGACCCCACAATAGTGGGTTACACTTTATTAGACATCCTGATTTTTGCTGAAATAACACATTTTTAATAAAATATGATGATTTAAGCCTTGAGAGGTTCCATTTGAATGAATTAATTACAAATGGTTAGCCCAAAGCCTCTTAGATAAAAAAAACATTGATATAACATCTTAACCCCTCATTCATACCTACAATGGAGTCTCATTTGCACCTAATAAAATGCTGAAAAAAAATCATTTAGACTTTATCTTTTGGAAAATCAAATGAATCCATTTGAAAAACCTATCTATGCAGTAAGGTACTACTAAGAAAAATCTTTCCAATGATTATAATTTTAATATATATTAAGTTTATTATGACTTTGTATTTTTAGTTTTACTAAACATAGGTATTTCACCATATGTCTACCTCTATGTTTGACGCTTATGGAAAAATAGTAAATGAGAGAAAAAAATTCTAAAAAATATCTATGCCCTAGGTATTGAAGTTATCTTTCTATCAAAAAAAATAAAAATAAAATTGGACAAATACACGACAAGTTATAAGCTATGTAGTCAAGGTATGTCAAAATTACACTTTAGTCAACTTCAAACATTAATAAAATATAAAATAATCATGATAATGTCGTCAAACCAATTGCATGCCCTCTGTATGGATGTTACAAAACTAAATTCGAAATAATCACATTGTTATATATTTTAGAAAAAAATTTATGCTCTATGAAAACAATGTAACTCTTTGAAAATGACATTTTCAGCAACACATACCAGTTTTTATGGGAGAAAGAAAAAATAATTCAAATCAGTTCAAAAATAAAAATAAAAAATATATTTAGAATCTAGATAGAAAATCCTAAAAGACTCTAATTTTCTTCATCTTTTGATTTCAAACGGTTTAACGACAATATGCATCCAAATTTATGAAAGTTTTTTTCAAAATGTAGAGTTCAGTGTCTGTTCAAGCAAAAAAGTGTAACCCACTATTGTGGGTTCACCCCATGAAAATTTCATTTTTTAATATTAGTACAACAAAAAAAACACCACCCAACTATCCACAGCTCATAATTTAATAAATAAATAAGTTTATCACACATAGAGCTAAGCATAAGATATTTGAATGGTGCTAAGTAGAAAGACATCTTGTAGTATGTCATTGATGTTAGTTGAGTACTATAATGCGAAGTGTAGCATGCTAAAGATATGGAGGCAAAATATATTGAAGCCCAAGAAGGGTGCACAAGTGTATGATGTACAATTCAACACTTCAATGTGCAATAAATCACCAATAGTTTACATCTAATGTAACACACATAATGTTTTTCACATACCCTCCTTATAGAAGGTCCTTGTCACAAAATACCTACATAGTTTATCAAAAGATTTTGGAAGCTACATTGTCTATAAAAGTAGTTGGAAGTTTCTACATATGACTAATCCTTTTCTTAGACCTAAATAGAAAATAAAATAAATGTACATAAGAAAGTGGTGAGCAATACCATGTAGAGAATAATAGATCACTCACCAAATTCTTGAGGTGGTATATACATTCGGGAAAGTAAGAATGCTCCCAAAGGATCACCCTCAAGAAAATCATATTAGCACAACCCAAGATAAATGTAGGGGTGCTAATGCAAGACCCAATGAGAGTGGAGGAATCAGGGGTTTACTTTCCTTAAAGAGATGTGGAATGTGTGTGAAAAGATGTGTAAATATGTAAAAGGAACTGATTCTATTGATAAAGGAATGATAACTAGAAAAGTATGATATCAGATTTGATGCATAAAAGTAAATGTAAGATGAAAAGAAGAAGAAATGAACTCAGCTTGAAGAGAGAAGAGGCAAGGAAAACTTCAGCTCTAGTTTTAACTTTCGCAGACCTCAAAATCAGAAATGGTTCTGGATCTTGCACTCTAACGCCTATAACTTTTGACTATAAAAATGTAAAAATTCAGTATCCAGAGGACAATGTTGACCAAAGTCGACCTTGTCCTAGAGAGTCAAGATATGATGAAATCTATGAAAGATCTGAGACTGGTTCTATAACTCCCCAAGTCTAAATCTAAAACTCCAAGAGCCTCTTTTTACACACAAGGAAAAGGGTAAAAGGTTGTGGAAAGGGGCTTGCCTTAGTCAAGCCCTTATATAGGAATCAACCTTGTAATGAAATATAAATTACATAAGTGGTGTAAAAAAAGTAAATGTAATTATTCACATTGCATGAAAAACCATCATGGATGGATGTTAGGATCCAATAAACCCATGGAGATGCTTGTAAAGAATGTAGGATCAAGGATGTCTTCACAAATACAATGGATATACACTTTACAATTCTATATATTAAATGTATATATGATTTTAGATTTTTTTTTAGCTTGAGAATTCCTCTACTTGGCCATGAGAGAGAAACTTGCAACAACTAGGGCAGAATTTCCTTTTCTTGAATGGATCTTAAAGAGATGGAGACTTGGAGATATTTAATGAGTGCTTGCCTTCAAATATTGAATCAAAATCCTCAATTGCACAACTTGAACTGCTTGACTTGCTTTCACTTGATCAATTGATAACACTTGCTTGCATAAGAATGTCATGTAATTGTAGATGTCAAAATAAGAGGCTTCAAAATTAGTGAATATCTCAATTCATGATTCTTCAATGGGATGAACAGGAAGGAAATTTGTGCCTGGACCTCTTCCTCATTTTATTGTAACAGAATCATGAAAATGGTGTGCTTAGAGGCGTAGAAGTAAATAAGAAACTCTTTGCTAAAATTGGGATGTTTCAACACAAGCGTGTTATCTATAGCCTCTTTGATATTTCTAAAAGATTCTTTATCGACCTCATTCCATCTAAGCCCCTTATTCCCTTTCATCATATCATCTATATGTCTAGTAGTTTCATAAAAATCAAGCACAAACTTTCTCAGGAAATTAACCTGGCCAAAGAATGATTTCACCCCAGTCTTGCTTGAAGGAAGGTTGAGCTACTGAGTTTCCTTGACTCTTTTTGGATCTATGTGTATTCTTTCTTATGACACAATATGACCCAATAGCATTCCTTCATTCACATAGAAGACTGACTTCTTCAGATTCAAGGAAATCTCGTGTTCTCGACACCTCTTTAGGATTACCTCTAAATCATGCAAGTTATTTCTTCGTCTCTTTGAGAAAACCATTATATCATCCAAATACATAACTATGATCTTATTTTTCAAATCTCTGAATGATAAATCCATTTCCTGCCAGAAAGTAGCACCTGCGTTGATCAGCCCGAAAGGCATTCTGTTAAAAGAAAATATGCCCCATGGGGTAGTGAAATTTTTTTTGTGTTGGTCTCTTCATCAACTTCTATTTAATTATATCCTTAAAAACCATCTAGCATAGACATCATCTCTGAACCTGCTATCATTTGCAATAGATGATCAATTTTAGGTTATGGATAAATGTCTTTGAGAGATGCTTGATTCAAATTTATGAAGTCTACATAGATTCTAATTTCTCCATTTTCTTTCAGACTCGGACTATGTTTTCTACCCATGTGGAATGGTGGATGGGATAGATGATTTGTGCCTTCATCATCTTGTCAATTTCCTAAAAGATAGCATTAGCTACTTTGGAATTATAATTTCTCTACTTCTGATAGATAGGAGTAGCTTCGGGTTTTAGAGGAATGTGGTGTTTTAACCTTGCTCCCATGAAACTTTTTAGATCATAATAGCACCATGCAAATACATCTTAATAGGAGATATGAAGTTCTCTTAGTTTTACATTTTATTCTTCTGTGCAATATTTCTTGGCGTTCATCATCTTCGGGTTTTGCACATCTCCGATATTCAAAACCTCATATTATTTAGAGGTGTTTCCCTTTTCTTCTCTCCTCTTCTTCACATATGCATCATGCTTATCGAATAGCTTTTATAAAGAGATCATACCTGGGGGAAACTTGTTTCCTTTTAACTACATAATCCCTTGCTCCAAGTCCCCCTTTTTGTCTGGAGAGAAATCGATACAAGGATTTTCTCCTCCTTCAAAGTATTTCTCAACAAACATATCAACATTCTCCACAAACTGTCAGAGTTGATGATCATTTTCAAAAACCAGTCAGGATTCTACATTGTCAGGGACACTTGGTTTTTGCACTATCTCGACTGTGTACTTCTGGTCTCCAAAGTCTAGATGAGGTAAAAGGAGAGACGTTGATATGACTAAAGAATTAAAGCTTAGGAATTTTGTTCCTTGGGCATCACTATTAGGAATGGGAATACTGAGAGGGGGGTGAATTAGTGTTCTACAATATTAATTTATGATCTCTTGAAACTTAACTCAATTGATTTAATATTGAATTGAATAACAATGCAATTAAAGTAAACACATAACACATAACACCATATATGATTACGGGGAAACCCAAATAGGTAAAAACCCCGGTGGGAATTAACACCCACTAAGAATTGCACTAGAGTATTATGATCCCTGTTAGAAGATCTTACAACCTTGTTAGGAGTTGATAATTACAATGCATTAAGTACAGTGACCTGGTCAAGGGTTGGACCCTGTTAGGATTCTTTTACAATTAACCCTATTAGGGGTGGTTAGATCACTGCCAAAGCTCACTACTCAATGAGAAGGCTACAACAGGTCCTGGATATTAGATACATGCTATATCTGCAAATGGTGAACTGTTGCTATGACACTTCTTGTCTGATTAGTTCCTTTTGTGCACTGATGCTTTAACCTCTTGTAAATCTCTATAACATCCTTACTTATCTTTGCATACTTCTTCTCTTCTTCTATCAACTCTATATCTCATACCATACTCAAATACAAAGGCACGTGTCTTATTTATATGCGCAAACAAAACTATTCACTAGGTCGACCTATAACCTATTACATAAAATGCTTCCAAATGAATTGGCTTCAAGCATGTTTACATACAATGTTATTAACATGTTTATAACATAAATACAATAGGTGCATAGCCTTTACAAAATAATATTATACACACTAACGAAAATACCAACAGTCAGTTCCATGCTTTGTTCTATTCTGTCGCTCACTGTCTGTGATACTTCAACTGGATGTAACTTCTTCATGCTAGCTCATTTGATCATGTGTTATTAGACTTATCTTACTAACATATCAGAAAGCTTATCTTCAATGGTTCATGCCATAACTTTCTCATACGCATGTGTGCTAATGCTCTGTTCCTTAGGTGCTTCATTGATTGTCCTATCTTCCATACTTAGCCATTTTTCTGATCTTCTAAGTTATGTGCTGACTCCAAAACTTCATATGACTTTGTTGCCATAATGAGAACACTAAATCATAGTCATATACAAAAGTATATTCTAATTTCCAACAATCTCCCCCTTTGTCATTAATGGAAACAAAGGAATATGGTGAAGTTACTAAACGGTATCTTACACAAAAAAATATCCTTATCTTTTTATGTACATCATATAGTCTATCTTATATCTCCCTTCTACTATATACTCTACTCCCCTTTACATCATATACACTACTCTATATTTATCCCATATTTCTCTACTTCCCCTTTGACAGTAATGAAAAAGGCGCTCAAAAATGGAACTCCAAGTACTTACAAATTTATTACATCTGGGTATGAAATCTTCAAGTTTTGGATCTCTTGCTACTAGAATGCCTTGAGTGCATTTACTGTCTGTAGATGGGCGCATAGTATATAAGTTAGTTTCTCCATCATCTCCAAATCTATACATGGACCTTGATCATATGTCACAATAGTGGCATCAATCTCCTTGATATTCTAATTGAGTACATCTAATGAGAGCAAAAGTGCATGTCTCAAATGTTCTTGCCTAGCCCTTATCTTAGCCATTTCTTGCTCTGCCTTCTCAATCTTATCCACTTGTCCTTGGTAGACATTATTTCACACACACAGATATATATATATATATATATATATATATATATATATATATATATATATATATATATATATATGGAGGGATCTTCCACTGATTTCATTACTACTTCTATCATGGATTCTGCTTCTTGAATCTTCTTGGAGAGGTCTAATGTAAGTTTGTCTTTATCCATACAATCAGCTATTATCTATCTTCATTTAGCTGCAATCTCCTTCAACATAGCTTGACCAATCTTTAGTGAACTAAGTTCAAGTGCAAAGTTTTCTATTAGCTCATTCAATCTTTTCTTAAGATATTTTTCTTCTGCAAATTTATATGTTGATTCCTCAAGACTTAAGAAATTTTCTTTAAGACTTGATAGGATGGTGCTGACATCATCTATTGAATGAACACTTATTAGTTTCTTGGTTTAAGGTAGTAGGCTATTCAGAATACTTACTGATTCAACAAATAATGGATTCCTCATTACTTGTTTCTCCTTGGCTTTCTCCATTTCTAGTACACTGATTTTTATCAGGTCTTCTTCTCCCCATGAGTCTAAACTTGTTGTGTCAGGGGTCAAACATGACAACAATGACATTGAGGGCTTAGGGTAAGGAGTGAACTTTGACTAACATCCATTACCTCAATCTTTACATTCATTGGAATTTCAATAGAGGGCTCATCTGTAGGTACATCTTCCTTCTCTTCTTCCTTCTCAATTTCAGGTTCATCTTCATTCTTACTTTCATGTCCAATTAGGTCTTCAATTTGAACTTCTTATTTCTGTATAATTAAAAATTGGAATAGATTACATGCATATGAAATAACCACAAGATTCATACAAACAAACATGCAAAGCAACTCTAATCTATGCATGAGAAACAACTTAGAAAATAAAGAATAGAAATCTATCTAAACTCCCTCCAAGATTTAGTTCCCATGTTCTCCTTTCTTCTCCCAAAGATGGGTTGATGTAGCTCTCCAAATGCCTTGAAATGCACTATATGTTTGAAAGCAATGCTATGAGAATACTAGGAGTGTGGTTTAGAAATAGATAGAAGATAGAAGAATTTGGATCCCTTAGATCTATAATAACAATGCTAATGAAGGCTCCCTTTGTAAAGAGAAATGAAGTCCTATTTATAAGATTTTTAGGAGAATCAACGGTCAGAATTTTATGAAGATGAAGGGTTAAGATTCTCTCATTTGAATTATTTAATTCAAAGTGGGTGGATGGGGGGTGGATGGGTGGATCTACTTTGAAAAATGAAACCTACTACCCAAATTCGTATGGAATGCTTAAGTGAAGTTTTGGAGGGGTTAGGAGGCTTCTAGAGGGTAGTTAGAGTCAAATTTAATTTCTCCACTTGATATACTTAGGGTAGGGGGTTGAATTTTGGTCACTAGGTGGCCCAAGACTCATAAAAGAGCCTCCAAAAATGACCCTAAAGTCCAAATCCGAGTTTGTACAGTTTGGATTATTTGGGGCAAGTATATTTCTTCCCATGTGATTATTTTTGACTTGGAAAGAGAAGGGAAGACTTTAGAGGCCAAGAATACATTATTTTAATTTTAGTGGGTGGATAAGAAAGATGAGTTAGGTGAGAATTAGGAGTCATGTGCTCAAATAGAATTAAATATAATATTTAATTTCAAGTGGGTTAAAAGGGAAATATGAATTAATTTAAATATATAAATATATTTATTTAAATTAATAGAAGAAAATAGAATTAAATGTAATATTTAATTCCAAGTGGGTTAAAGGAAAATATAAATTAATTTAAATAGATAAATATATTTATTTAAATTAATAGAAGAAAATAGAATTAAATGTAATATCTAATTCCAAGTGAGTTAAAAAGGGAAATATGAATTAATTTAAATAGATAAATATATTTATTTAAATTAATAGAAGAAAATCATTTAATGTGCTCAAATAGAATTAAATGTAATATTTAATTCCAAGTAGGTTAAAAAGGGAAATGTGAATTAATTTAAATGTATTTATTTAAATTAATAGAAGAAGGAGATTTAATTAATTAAAGTACTAGGACTTTAAATTAATCAATCATAAGGTTTATTTAGCCATTATATTAAATGTAGCATGTGATTAATACAGATTTAAGGTTTTCTGTATTTGACACTAAGTCGAGTAGAGTCCATTAGAAGACATAATTGCCTAGTATAATAGGACTTTGATGGTTTAGAAGGATTGATATACTGAGGCCAATTTTGGGGTATTACAATTTCTACTTAGGTGAATTATCATTGCATAGAATTTCTACTTCCTCAGTGATCACAAATTCCTCAAAATTATCTAAATCTTTATCTGATGCCGCCATGGAAATTTCTACATTATCAATCACTATAGTGTCTTCTTTTTCTTCCATTGCTTCTGTAGGTGCTGGTACTATGGGCTCAGAATCTTGTGGACCTGTCATCAGTGCATTGGGAATATCTGACTCCTTGGCTTTCTCAGAGGGAACTTGATTTTTAGGCGCAGTAGGTGGATACATGTGTCTATCCAAGAACACCTTCCCAAATTCTTTTTCAGTCTCCTTTGCAACTAACTCATAATCCTTGTTCATGATTTGTAGAGTTCTCAGTTTGGTTCTTAGGTGAGGCTTCACCAAATCCAACAATAGTATTTTCTCTTCAATTGAGCATACTGGGAGGCTTTCATCTAATATATTTTCCCTTATCCTGAAGTCTTCTTCTATAGCCTATTTCTTCAAAGAGTCTAAAATGATCCATACACTATTTGGAATCATTGTCTTAAGTTCCAAGATTGTTTTCTTGAACTTAATCATGTGTTTGATTATCATGGAATGGATCTCTAATTTTTCAATCTCACTGTATTTATCATAGAACTTTTCTATCTGATCAACTCTTCCTTCATCAACTATTCTTGTTCTCAACACTTCAATATTTAGTCTGAAACCTACCTCAAAAGGTGCTTTATTTTTTATGCCTTTGCTCCTTGTTGTTGTAGAGGATAGATGGCTTCCATCAGTCTGCTTCTTCCTCTTAGGCATCCTACTATACTCAGGAGGTGGTGTGGACTCCAAATAAATTGTATATGTGGGCACAGCGGTGTTTTCTTCCATCTTTACCTTCTTTTCCTTAGGGTTATCAAACTTTTCTATTTTCACTTATGAAGAGGCCGGTGCGCTCTCAAGTTGCATTGAAATATTGGCTTCCCTTTCCTTATCTAATTCTTCTTGAGTGACACCATGAATCTTCAGTATCTCAGAGGTGATTTTAATTTCTTTCCTCTTGGTCATAGCACTGTACAAGACTGAATCTACCTGTCTTGTCTTCTCCTCATAGGTGCCCCATCTAGGCTCATTAGGATCCTTAGGCACTAATAGTAGGACTTGTGCATATGCTTCCAGAATGTGTTCTTCCACTTCATAACCAAGTGGATGGATCCACTTAGTCCTTGGCTCCACTGCTTCCATGCAAGTGATATCTGTCTCTACCATGAAACAAATGGTATCCTTGTACTTCTCTACTATGCTCTCAGGTATCCTATACCTTCTCTGCATTCTGATTCTGAATGTTTTTATTTCTAAGTCCATGTAGTCTTTCAAGGTACTCTCTGATGATACCTTGAATGAGATTTGAGGCATTGTAGGTAGACTCTTATCAAGGTAAAGATCTAATACTTTACCAACTATATGAAAGTACATATAGATTATTAGTGACCCAAACCTGAATATCTTGCTTTTGTCATGCTTGATAGCTCTCATGTTGTCCATCAATTGTGCATCCAAGATCTCACACAAGTTGAATTCTCCATTTTCCTTTACAATCCTTATGGCTACCAAAATAGTGGTTGTGGACACACTATTTACCCTATTTGCATGTTAGAACTTATAACCAAGAATCATAGACATAAGCTTTATGTCCTTTTCCTCTATCGGCTCAATTTTCATGTCGCGCTTATCACTGCATGACTTACAGGCTTTCTCAACTAGTTTCCTGACATCCTTGCCAATAGAAAGAATGGCACCAGTCTTAGGAAGTCTAGTCATCTCATAAATGAGATCGGTAATTATTCTAACAGGGACTTCTCATATCCAAAATAGGTCATCATGAATTCTACTTAGTAGGATTTTAATCCATTTGGATTCATAGAATTCATATGTTGTTGCATACTCAATAATAGGGTTGTTTTCCAAGTGCATGAACTCATCCAGGAATATCTTGTCAGGATTCATCATTTTCTCTAAGTGCGACCTAATCCTGTCCAGTCCAACCGGTTCCTTCTTGAAATAAATGTATGTGCATATGTCTTCTACGTGCATTACTCCCATCAGAGTCCTAGAGAATGCTCCTTCTAGGTCATCTAAGACTAACTTGAAGGGATGCTTCTTAAAGATATATCTTTTCCTTTCAGCATCATCAAAAACAACTGGAGTGGCCATAACTTACTTGATTAATCGCTTAAATTGGTTTCCAAGGGATTTCTGAATCATCGTGACCGAACTAGGGTTCTGTAATAGTATTCACACATCTTCATTGATAAATCAACTTCAATCTTTCAATACAAACTGCTTTGATCTCCTATACTCTCCAAAGGCTCAGTCTCGAATGCAAAGGTGAGGATAAAGAATCTCTGGTGAGTATAAAAACAACTTTCTACCATTAATGCTTGCTGCCATAATGCAAAATGAAATAGTGAATTTCAATATCCATCTCTATTAAAAATCAAGTTGTGCGCTCTCACATACAGCATCAACTAGTCTCCAAATAGCTATAATCAAAGGCGCATACTCTGAGGGTGAGTATACCAGTCACGCAGGGGTCTAGAGATAATCTAGCTCCCCCTATGACCATGAGGATCATTCATCCAGAAGTAAAGGGTGTGTCCATTACAGATGCATCCTATACATATTCATCAACATTATCCTTCTTTACTTATGTCCAAATCAAGCTTGCATATTTTGTAGCTTGCAAAAACTTAACTTCTCCTGCTTCATCCAATATTGATCCTTGAGACTTTTTAGGGCTTTCTTGTCTTTGCACTTTTGATCTGCAGAACTTTGAGATGTGTTCAGCCTTGTTACATGAGTGACAAATAACTGGAGGCCTTAAATTCCTTTGTGCATTGATGTGAGTTACCAATTTGCATTTTCTAGTTGTATGACCATTATAATTACATATCTGACATGTAATGTTCTGAGGACTTCTAACATTATTCTATGGATGACTTCTCTAATTTTGCTAAGTCTGATTTCTTTGATTTGATCTACAATTCATAGCTCTACGACCAAACTTATTGCATGAATAATAGTAACAATTGAAAGGTCTTACTTCTTTGCAATCTCTTCCTATGTGACCATGCTTGTTACAGGCATAACAAGTTTTGTTTACTGGCTTGTGCTCATCCTTAGATGGTTCAGCTTCAGCTTCAGTATAATTTCCAGTCTTCTTGGATTTTGTAGATTCTTCTGATGCTTTCTTTCTTTCTTGCATGTCATTGATTTGATTTTGTGCTTCATTGAATCCAATACCAGTGGTATCTCCTTTTAGTCTTCTGTGCATACAACTATGACTCTATTAGATCCTTGCTTGTGTGCAATTTTTCAATATGATTCTTTTCCTCTTTTAATTCAGATTCCATTTGCTTCTTAATGTTCTCTAACTCCAAGATTTTCATGTTTGCTTGACTCAGTTCTTCATCCAACTGCTTATTTTCTTTGACCTGTTCTTCATAGGCTTCTTGATTGTTAAATAGTTTTTCATCCAACTCTTCAGTTTGATCCTTCAAAGATTTGTTTTCCTCATTCATCTTTTTGACCATTTTTCCTAAATCACTAGTAGAACAATCTTTCAAATCTTTTCTTAGTTTCTTGATAAATACTTGAGAATCACTAACCTTTAATTTTAGTTCTTCAATTTCTTTTTCAAATTTGTCAAAGTCTTCAAGAGCTTCTTCAAGATTCTTCTTCAGATGTTTTACTTCTCTTGTATCCATGATCTCCTCAAGTGGTTAAACTTCTCTTCAGAGGACCAAAGCTCTGATACCAATTGTTAGGGATGGGAACACTGAGAAGGGGGGTAAATCAGTGTTCTATAATATTAATTTATGATCTCTTGAAACTTAACTCAATTGCTTTAATATTGAATTGAATAACAATGCAAGTAAAGTAAACACATAACACATAACACCAGATATGATTATGGAGAAACCCAAATAGGTAAAATCCCCGGTGGGAATTAACACCCACTAAGAACTACACTAGAGTATTGTGATCCCTATTAGAAGATCTTACAACCCTATTAGGAGTTGATCTTTACAATGCATTAAGTATAGTGACCTAGTCAAGGGTTGGACCCTGTTAGGAGTCTTTTAAAATTAACCCTGTTAGGGGTACTTGGCTCACTTCCATATCTCATTGCTCAATGAGAAGGCTACAACCTCCTGGATATCAGATACACACTATATCTGCAAATGGTGAACTGTTGTTGACACTGCTTATCTGATCAATTCCTTTTGTGTGTTGATGCTTTAACCTCTTGTAAAGCTCTATAACATCCTTACTTCTCTTTGAATACTTCTTCTTTGCTTCTATCAACTCTATATCTCATACCATACTCAAATACAAAGGTGCATGTCTTATTTATATGTGCAAACAAAACTATTCACTAGGTCGGCCTATAACCTATTACATAAAATGCTTCCAAATGAATTGGCTTCAAGCATGTTTACATACAATGTTATTAAAATGTCTATAACATAAATATAATAGGCACATAGCCTTTACAAAACAATATTATGCACGCTAAACAAAATACCAATAGTTGGCTCCATGCTATGTTATGTTCCCGCTCACTATCTGTGTTACTTCAACTAGTTGTAACTTCTTCATGCTAACTCATCTGATTATGCATTCTTAGACTTAGCTTACTAACATATCAGAAAGCTTATCTTCAAGGGTGCATGCGATAACTCAGTCATACTCACGTGTGTTGATGCTCTGTTCCTTAGGTGCTTCACTAACTGTCCTATCTTCCATACTTAGCCATTTTTATGATCTTCTAAGTTATGTGTTGACTCCAAAACTTCATATGACTTTGTTTCCAGAATGACAACACTAAATCATAGTCATATACAATAGTATAGTCAACTTTCCAACAATCACCTTTATTAAAAAATATTCAAGACTCTTTGTTTCATCCCACACCTTGTTCCTATAATTTTTTAATATGTGATTCTTAAAAGAGAAGAGCCCCCTGACTTGTTTTACTATCAATTCTACATCACCTCTTGCTTTTAGCATTTTGACACTTCTCTCCTTGGCCGCAGTGATTCCTAATAACAAAGCTTCATATTCAAAAGTGTTGTGCATGTTCTTGAATTCTATTTTTTAGGACATATGAATGACATTCCCTTGAGGTTGAATTAACACTACTCTTTCACCAGACCTGAAAGAGGCACAAATTCTGTCAAATTCTAGGGTCCATAACTATGATTCTTCCCTTTTATTTTTCATCTTTGAAGAATAAAATTCAGTATACAACATGTAATTACGAAATTCTAGTTCTTCATACAATATTTGTGTTTTCCAGTCATCGGACTTTAACATAGTGAATTTGGCCTTTTCTTTGGGTTCTAGCTTAACCTTCTTATTTCTGATAGGTATGATTGCATGAAACCACTCTAATTTGATTTCTCCACCTAGATCCTTACAAAAACTTATTCTCAGTAACATATTGTAACTGGCTAGTATATCTGCCACTAGGATGGTGAGTTTCAATCTTTTGGATGGGTGTGTTGCAAGAACTAGTTGTGTGTCTTTAATCTGGCATATCAATGGGACCTTCTTCGCAGCCATTGAATAACATCTCTCGTAATTTTTGTCTAAGATAAACTAAGAGCCTTAGCTACTGGTCTCGGCATCACATTGTTGGAATCTCCTAAGTCTATGTTGTAATTTCTAAGCTTATGTCCATTGATGAAAAGAGAGACATAGAAAGGTTCAAGCTTCTATTCCAGGGAAATGAATAATATGTTAGCATCATATGGGTTTTCCTCTGAAATAATGGGTTCATCTTCAAAAACCATACTTGAGCATGCATTAACACTTACATTACTTGACTTACAATGCTCTACTAAGTGTTGCAGTTTTGAGGGATTTGACTTTAAATAATCTAAAGGAGAGATTTAAATGCATGACTCTTTGTGGAATTGGACAATATCAAATGAATTAGATTCCTTACCCAGAACATGAGTACTTTGGGGGGTGGTCATTTGATCTGATGTCTTAGGAGGTGCAAAGATCGAGTTGTCATTCCTCTGTAGAATGTAAATCCCTTGTTGTTTACCCTTATGACTCCTCGTTAAGGTAGTCATTGAGGATTCACCAAGTGTTGCAAAAAAATCATATATTCCTTCTGAGTCAAATTCATACTCTAGGTAGTAATTTTTAGAGTCGCCATTATAATTTGAGTTTGTTTCTCCACCTAGGGTATCTCTTGCAGTCTCATAAGTGGTGAGTAGCTACATATATCTAGTCATCTTCAGGAAGGTACCTTCATCATGATCTTTTGTCAGATGGAACACACACATGTTTCCCTTCTTAGAGTTTGGAGGAGCTTTAATGGCCAATCGCTACTATATTGGTGGAAGCTGTAATTATTTCCCTTCATGTTGCCTCCTCAAAATATCCTGGTATAGTTGGTTGAAAGGTGGATTTTCCTTCGGTAACTACCTCTTTAGGGATATCATTTCATCCTTCAATCTCTGCAACATAGCTTCAGAAGTGATGCAGGGTCCTCAGTGAATCTGCATGGTGGTGTGTTTCTTGGCTAGTGTTACTTGATTGCAGCCTTAACCGATGGTCTCGGTTATTGAAGGAAGATCAGTTGCTAAAGGAACTTGGTGAATATTTTGGTGCTCGGTGGAACTAGTGCTTGGTGATGCCTTTGTTGCTCGGTGTTACTTGGCTTGGTCGATTGTTTCACTAGTGCTCGATTGTTTCTCTAGCGCTTGGTAGTTCTGGTTTACCGACTGGAGTCCTTGTTGATTTGGTTGGCCGACTTGGTGCATTTATTGTTGGTAGCTATTGTTATAGGCTGACATGTTGAATTTATTAATTGTAAGGCTATTTGAGAGCTGACTTGTATTGCATTTAATATCTGTTAGGAGGATTTAATGGTTTCATCCAGCTGACTTGTGGCTGATGATTAGTATTTAAGGGGTGTGTGGGGTAGTTGTTTAGGCATGACTTAGAGAGATCATGAAAGTAGATCTGAGGGTAGCAAGTAAGTGAAGTTGTGGAAAAGATCCTACGAGATCTTGCAGATCAGATTGTTGTCTGATAGTTTGTAATAGCAGAGCTAGTGGTTTGCATACTTGGGGACAAGGAGATTGCTTGGAGGCTTGCGAGCTCAAGTTTATATCTTCCTTAGGGTTTCCATCAATTGTTGATAGTTTTTAGAACTAAACTAGCTGGAGTTGTATTGTATCTTGATGATCTTGTAGAATTACTTCTTGATTGTAATTGGCCCTAACCCAAAAGGCCTTACAGCTAGGCATATTAATGGAAAATATATTTTGAAACATATCTTGTTGTGTTGTGTTATTCCGATGTGTTGTTATGAAGCTACAAGGTTTGGACTGTCCTTAATTGGATCCACCATCCCTTGGCCTACGTCAAGAAGAATTATTACTATTACTTCTACTAGCCTGCAACTTCTTTTTCCATTTCCCTGTAGTGATGAAAGCATCCTCTAGTTCTATTGTAGTTGTCTAGGTGAAAGCTACATCTATCCCTCTTGCTCTTCTCAAATGGAAATTGACATCCTGAGGCATAGCATTCAAAAAGAAACATTTCTAGTTGTCAACAGTGAGTATTTTATTAACCAGAATTTTATTAACTATTTTGTTGAACTTGGCCATAATCTCCCTTATGGATATAGAGATTTCCTTCTTAATCTAGGTTAATTGTGCTAGAAGAGAGTTCTCATCTTTAGCACTTTTGAATCTTTCCTTGAATATTTTCCTCATAGTGTCCCAATTTGTAATATAGCCCGGAGGTAGGTGATGAAACCAATCAGTAGCTTCATCGACAAGGGTCACCACAAGTAGGCGGACTTCCACATCTTTGTGTTGCACTATGAGTACTCCACAAGCCGCAAAATATGAAGCAATGTGTTCATCTCAGGACACTTTCCCATCTCCAAGGAATTTTGGGAAATTTTTTTTGGACCCAAAAGGAAGGTCATTGTGAGCAATAAGATTGAGTGGCCTAATGACTAGTCCCCAAGGTACTGGAAAAGTCATTACTCTTGGTAATGAGAAAGGAATGGGATTGAAAATAGCTTTTGAGGGTACTATAACACCATGTAGGGTTAAGACTTGGAAAATGGGAGATTAAATTTAGGCTTCTTTAGAGGGGTAGGAGGAATGCGTCTACTCTGACGAATGGGCTTCACCTGAGAAATTTTTTCCTTACTGAGTTCTTTGAACATGGGATCTACTTCTCCTCTTTATCTCCCACTTCTTGTAAATATTTGAGTATCCATATTTGTTGAAACTTATTGACCTCTTGGTATTTCTTGTTGAGGTCGATTCTCTTGTCTTTATTGTTGTCTCTGTAAAAACAACTATAATTTTTTTTCTAACACTTCTTCTCTTTCCAAGACTAGGCTCACTCGTCAGTACTCTTCAACACTTCTTCGTGATCTTCAGGAAAGAGTATTCAACTGACTAATGATGTCTTCCTGGTCATATTTAAACCCTATATTTTGTTGTAGTACAGGAAATATATTTTCATGAGGTAGCACCATTACTCCATCATGCTTAAGTGACTGATCTCAAAATAAACATTCAGTTTCCCCAGTAGAGTCGCTAAAAATCCATTAGTTAACGGATATGTCTTCTAGTGATATGACTCAAGCCCATGGTAAAACATTATCTACTAACAAAATTTGAAAGAGATTTCTATATGCTCAATCTTTGAATTGAAAAGTACAGCTTTGTGGAATAGATATTCACTGAATACATCTTTTGTATTTTCAAAATATAAATGGGGCATACTCTTAACCAAAGAGTAGGAGAGGCTTATAATGGATATTCATCACAATGATATACCAATGAATGAATAAAAGACATAAATATATACTATGCTACTTCCCATGACCATGAAAATGAAACACAATAGAAAATTTTAATCCACAGTTTGCATATACAATCTCACAACCATGAAACCATACATACAACAAATCTAATGAATGAAAGTAAAATTGTTAAACAACATGAATATGATATAATACAACCAATAATGATTCTCAGATCATCTTGTAATCACAAATTTACAGAAAACATAGTTCCAAAAAATTTGTAACTAATTGATCACCTCCACTATTCATTTATTTAACAGCAAAATTAGAAATATAACAATGAGCAACAACCATAGTTTGATTTTCTAGTCACACTCGATTGTCACAGTAAAAGGGGGGAAATCTAAACCAAAAATTTTTGATGCCTAGTATAATGTCCAACAGATATATAAATAGTCTATTCTCCTTCCCATGGCAGTTACAATATGGAAATCTTCAAAAATAAAGATAGCAAAAAAAATGGCAAGTGTTGGTTATAGATAAACCATACTAAATATAGGAAGACACTTATGAAGTCTCTACACTTTTCATCTTCTCTTTTCCTTTGCTAGCTAATTTATGATACTCTTTCATTATTGTGAGCACATGTTTCATTTCATCATCTTCTAGTATGATAACATTATCATTTCTTACCATCCAGTACTCATGGTCTTTCTTTACTTACATGACCTCTTTGGACAAGTCCTGGACATCTTGGCTAGCAGTAGACAAAAAAGTATCAATTGTTGAAAGTTTGTGCAGGTCTTCACCTTGGTATGTTGCAGGACTAATGATGCTATCTATATTCTTTTGGTAAGTGTCCTTCATTTCTTCAATTTTGATGATGTCCTCCCCTTTTCCTTGGTGTGAGTTGCAACCCAAATCTATGAAACATTTCTCCATCCGTGAGATGCTTTTTTTTTAGGGTATCCACCATGCTTCCCAAATATCCAAGAACTTTGGTCATTCTATCCCTTTTGAAGGTCTAGGAGAACATCCAATTTTGTAGTGGTTTGTTAGTGGTTTTCAAAATGTTGAGGCTGACAGCATCTTCACTTTTCATTTTCATCATATCTTGTAACAATGCTATTATTTTCTCATATGATCTCCTTTCTTCTTTCATAGCTCAATATCTGAGACCACCACATCTTTGATTTGAATGGAAAAAATTTAATAGGCTCCCAAGTAGTCTATGAGCGTAAATCCTTTGGATTTGAGATCTATTATCTAGTCTCTCCCTATTTTCCCCATGTGTCTATCTTCTTGAAATTGTGTGATCAAATCCTAGTTGGAGTTAGTTGTGGGATCAAAACTTCATCTAGGGAAAAACTAAGCTGAGAGGAGACAAGAGTGAGGATTTTTCTGATATAGTTAGAGAGACGGATGATAGTAGACTTGAGTTTTGCTTTATCATCCTTCATCTCATCCAACCTCTCCCTCACCTCTTGATGTGTAAACTCCCACATGTCCACTATGCGATCATGTTGAGGAGGACCCATATCAATTCTATTTACATCAAAATCCACAAGTGACAACCAACTGAGCTTGCCCTGATATTTGGGTTGTGCAACCTCCATGATTACATAACCTATTTCCCAGTCTTTACCTAGGGCTGCTAATACACTAGTTCTCTTCATTTTCTTGGGAGTGGGGGATATTTTTACGATATGATAAATCAAGTCTTTGGGAGGGGCATTGTCTTCTTCCCATTTCCTTTTCTTCACATTGGTTTTCTCCAACCATGAGGGAGTGGTCAAAACCTTTGAGGATGATGCTAAGCTTTCTATATCAAATAATTTCCTCACAATAGGAGGGGTATTCACTTGACTGGAGGAGGAAGAAAATTTGGGTACCTTAGGAGGAGTAGAATTTACAAGTACCTTTCTAGGGTCATTATGTGATCTTTGTGACTTCTTTCCCTGAGATTATTCTAGAGGTTTTTCTTGTAAGTCCATATCTTGCCCTTCTGATTCCTTCTTTTTTGGTTTCTCTTGCGAATCGAGGCTGATAAATGGAACTAGTTCACTTCCACAAGTAGGAGGGATACCTTGATTCTTCTTAGGAGGTTGGTCATCTCCTCTCATAGTTTGTGAAGTGGTCTGAACAGTTGGAACCACTATCAAAATCCTGGCTAGAGTCATTGCCAAACTTTGAGCTTGAGTTGGAGGAGACACAGAGGATCCAATCTTCCTTTTACCTATTTTCTTCAACTATACCCACTCCCTATATCTTCTCAATATTGGAGCCATCTTCATGCTAAAATCATCCATTTATGGCCCTTCGAATGTTATAGGCTTTAGAGGGGTACCTTTTATCTTTCCCAAATATTGGGAAGACTGCAAGTTTGATCCATCATTAGATAGTCCTTCCACATTAATCATGATATCATACAATATGATTTGATCAACTGTGAGGCATGACCAAGATCTCTCCCTCATGTCTATGTCATCTCTACAATTGGCCCAGAAATCATCTAGGGAAGGGACGTGATGATATGCCAACCCTAATTGTAGTTTATCCTTGACAAAGTTTACAGGGTCAAAATGGGGCCTCGATACCTTGTACTTTTTAAATGAATATATTTCTTGATCCCTTTTAATCATGTTCATGGCATTTGATCTAGATGTGCATGAATAGGCTCCTATTGAAATGGGGGAATGAATTCCTTCTTTATACCACTCACTACACTTGGCATTGACCTCAATGATCTATATGCATAGCTCTATTAATATTATCTTATCATCGAGGTATATTGGCAACTTGTAGGGAGAATTGTCGAAGGATCCTATCCTAAAATATGTGAATGTCAGGAAATGCATTTAAAATAGCTTCCAAACTTCATAATTATCATCGTAGCCCTAGGAGATATTCTTCACTCAGGGAAACCGTGGAGTTCTTGACATAATTTTATAGTGAAAGCATCATTTACTCTCCTAAAATTCTTATAGCTCTTGTATTTAACTACAAGCAAGAATAGAAGTCATATACCTAAATATTCTCTTTGAAGTCTTCAACACTAGTTAACCTCAGCCAAGGTCAAGTGCAAGCTAGGGCATAAATGATGAAGGATGGCATAGAAAAAGAGGATGAGTGTTTGAATCACACAATCATCTCCAATAATCTATCACTAATAAGTTGGTCCCAATCAACATATTGGCACAAATTTTTTGTACAATGAAAAACCATCATTCTTCAAATTTTAGGGTTTTCCCACTTCCCCTTATCTTGTGAAGTAGCACTAAAATGTCTACAATATCATTTTTGAGGTTTTTTCCATAAAGAGTTTTTGGAAGCTTGGAACTGGATGGCCTCCTAGTTTGGAATCATTTTGTCAACATCACACCTCTCCATTGTGACTTCTTTTCATTGAAATGTGAAGTGACAAAAGAAAAACTTTGTTTTGTGAATTATGTTCTTGTGGGGAGCCCAAAAAAATTCTAAATTAAAACTCTATCCAATGTAATCATAACCTCATCATTTGACTTTTTAATCTTCTTGGTATCAGGGTCAAACCTCGCAATACACTTCATTACTAGCTCTGGAGCCTGGATAGCCACAGGAAAACCCACCACCTGGATCAATCCACTTTCAATCAACTTATGTGTGATGGGGTGTATGGGATTATTGTTAATTCTTCTATAAAAATCATCCAAGTCGTAGAAGCTCAATCTAGTATCACCAATTCCTTTCCATTCACTATATATGTCATCCAGATGATCGTAACCATGATATTTGAGGGCCATTTTGTGTAGCACACTGGAACAGAGAACCAACTACCTCAATACATTTCACTAATTTGAAAACTTGATGTCCTCTCCTTTTTAGCTTACTCTCTATCACTGCAGTCTGATATAGCTTCTTTCTCAAGATATTATGTAATCGAGGTAAATTTGTGACATAGGGTGTTGGCATTAATCGATGGTAACCGGTAAGACTGCAACCGGTACAAGTATTATCATTGATTGGCAAAAGAGGATAGAGATTTTTCATTTCTCTAAAGTCTAAAGATCTAAGGAGATCTATATGAAAAGAGGTTGTAACCAGTGACACTATGCAACAAAGAAAAGACTCTAATCTAAAGAAATCAATCACTACAGAAAGTCTCAACAACGGGGTAATGTATACAGTCAAGGAAAGGAGGATTCAACCATCAACTGAGGACCAGGATATAGCCATTGTCAACAAGCACAGAGGAAGAAAAGGTGCAAACCGGTGTCAACAACACCACTGAGGATAATGTGCAACCGATAAGAAAAGGAAGGAACAATGATAGGTTAAAGCTCTTACCTATTCACAACATAAGGATCTCAACCGATCAAGAAAAGAGTTCGGTATGATACGATGAATCGGGGAAGTCATAATCAACTATCTGTTTCAACCAACTCTTTGATCAAAATTTATTGCACTAAATCCAGAAGACTTTGAGTTAACATGGTGATCGGTTTGAGGTGTGTTGGAAGGTTTTAAAGCCGAAATCTAAGGCTTTAAAACAAGGATTTATCTCTTGTGAAGGAACATTGCTTGACACGCATCTATTATTTTCTTCATAAAGAAGATAAAGCAAGAGCATGCATTGGATGTTTCCTCAATGAACTAATACTCCACCGAGTGATGTATCCAAAAGGGATCTAAAGTTAGGTCATGTACGAGAGGTGTAATTAGGGCAAGAACTCTATATATTCTTCTACCTGTTGAGAATATGAGTTGCCTTCATTCTACCGAAGAAAAGAGTGAACATGTACACTTAAAGAAGATAGGGTAAATAGAAAAGAGAAGATTTTGCAGAGAAGCACAATAGTAGAGAAGAAACACACCTACGGTGATTGGTGATGCTTCTCACTTGAGCACAAATAGAGATCTTATCAGGCTATGCACAGCCATTTGTATAAGGTTAATCCTTGTATTGTTTTCTAGCAATTAAAAATTTAAATCCCAGTATTTGGGTGGACTCTAACAGGTCCCTTGTATCAAATTCCTTAACCGGGTGACATCTTCTAAGGTGTTCTAAGTCCTCTAACTAGGCAAGCACTAACCGGCATTATTGTAACAAATCCCTTAACTGGGTCACATCTAATAGTGCATTGTAATCCTTTAACCGGGAAGGCTCCTAATAGAGCGTACTCTAGAAGAGTGCAGAATTTGTGAGGTCTCCTCACACCGTGTTTTTCACCCTAATTGGGTTTCCACGTGATAAATCTAGTGTCACTATGTGATTGTTTGCTTGATGTTATTTTATGATTGAATCTGTTTGGCTTACAATTATAAGTATACTTCACCAGATTTAAAGAGAAAAGTTTTACAAGTGATGATTCACCCCTCCCCTCTCAGCACCAGTTGGGAATGTCAATTGGTATCAGAGCTCTCAGTTTATTTTCTTTACTTCTTAACTGCATAAAGAAAAAGTCAAGATGATGAGAAAGGAAGGACCAAATGTTTCAAAAGAAAACTTTACTTTATGGTGCAGTAGAATGAAGTTGTATATGAAGACCACCAGAGATCAATACTAGAATCATGTAATCACTGATTAACTAAACTCACTGGCATTCTAACACCTGATGAATTGAAGGTCAAGACTGAGCACACGGCTGCTATGGATATGATAGCTAGCACATTACCTGATCATGTCTATGATGAGATTGAACATCTAGAATCTACTTACAAGGTGTGGGCCAAGCTATAATTGGTATATGGAGGAGACCCAAATGTTCAAAGAGTCAAGGTTGAAAGCCTCAGAGGAAAGTATGATGACATGAGGATGAATGAAGGAGAAGACATTGAGCAATACAATAACTAGATCAAAGAGGTGATCAATTCTATCAAAAACATTGGAGGAAAGCCCAGTGAAGAGGAGGTGGTTAGCAAAATACTAAGAACGCTCAAACCTCAGTATGCCATCAAGATCTTTTCTATACAAGAGCTCAAATCAGTGACCAAAGATCAAGTCACCCTAGACTCCCTAATCAGTAAGTTGGATGCTTTTGAATTAAGTAATTTTAATAATAGCTTACCCATTCAGGAAGTAGCATTTAAGTCTTCTATCAATATCTCTTCCACCAAAAAGGGAAGAGAAACTGGTAACTTCTCTACCAGTAAGATTGGAAATCCTATCGAGAATCCACTCTCAAAAGAGATGGAGCAAGATGAGTTTGAAGCACTCATTGCTAAGAGATTTCCCAAAGGGAAAGGGAAGTACAAAGGTAAGCTTCCTCTAAAATGCTTCTCTTGTAGTAAGATAGGACATATTGCTACAAGATGTCCGGATAATGATAGCAAAGATAAGAGCAACTAGTTCAAGAGTAAAGCAAAAAGGGAGTGCTACCTTGCAAAATAAGGAGTCATAGACAATGAATCTGAAGACTCTGAGGACCCAGAAACTACATTTGTTGCAATAAAGGAGGAGAGCCCAGTGGTAATTGAAATAGAACTTATCTCAAGATCTCATCAACATGATGGTTGGATCATTGATAGCGGATGCACTCACCACATGACCGGTGATAAGAACAAGTTTATCAACTTGGAGCTCAATGACAACGGATCAGTAACCTTTGGAAATAATGCTCCCTGTGCCATCAAAGGTAAAGGTTCTATTGCACTCTACAAAAATGCTATCTATGAAGATGTGTACTAGGTTGAAGGACTCAAGTAAAATTTAATGATTGTTGCACAACTGAACAACAAAGGATTCCTGTTGGAATTCAAACAAGGTTCCTGTATAGTCAAGAATCAGTTTGGAACTCATGTTGCAACCAGTAGATAGAGAAAAGGTAATATGTTCTACCTAGACTCAATGGAAGGATCTTGTCTCATAGCTTCAGTCAAAGGAGAATCAAGAAAAATTTGTCTTATATCCAAAGAAGACAATAGCTGGTTATGGCACAAGAGACTCTACCACATAAACTTTGACAATATTGTCAAGGTGAGCAAAAAGAAATCGGTTAGAGGACTCCCTGAGATTACAAAACCCATCAGAGGTGTTTGTAAAGATTTTTAGTTAGGAAAACTGATAGGAACAAGTTTCAACAGTAAATCCCTCTCTTCTGAAAATGTTCTAGATCTTGTGCACACAGATTTGTGTGGACCAATGAAGACAGAGAGCTATTACGGAGACCACTACTTCATGCTCTTTGTAGATGACTTCTCAAGAATGATGTGGACACTCTTTCTTAGAGAGAAATCAGAGGCTTTTCACATGTTTAAAATCTACAAGGCTAGTGGAAAAGGAGACTGGTAAAATCTTGAAGTGTCTAAGATCAGACAGGGGAGGTGAATATACTTCTCAAGAGTTCTCTCACTAATGTGAGGAACATGGAATAAAGAGATGGCTATCTGCACCAAGGACTCCTCAGAAAAATGGAGTATCAAAAAGAAGAAACAGGACATTGATTGATTATGCAAGAACCCTGCTGATTCAAAAGGATCTACCTCATCACTTCTGGAGAGAAGTCATTAGCAGTGTTTTCTACACACTAAACTAAGTTCAAGTCAAAAAGGGAACCGATAAGACCCCCTATGAACTATGGTTCAATCATACTCCTAATGTAGGTTACTTCAAAATCTTTGGTAGTAAATGTTACATCAAAAGAGATATGTACTCTGGTAATTTTGATCCCAAGAGTGATGAAGGAACATTTTTGGGTTACTCTACCAAAAGAAAAGCCTATCAGTGTCTGAACAGGAGAATGGGTAAAATAATTGAAAGCATCAATGTAAAAATTGATGAATCTTCAGAACAAATTAAGAAGACCAGTCATAATGATTATGACAGTCTGGATGTCAAAATGAAGCTGATAGGTCAACACAGGATGGTGAACAAGAAGCTATTCAGAACCATGATGAAGAAATTGCTCAACTGGAAGAAACTAACTGGGAACAACAACTGGTTCTCCCAAGGTATGTTACATATCACTCCCCTGACAATATAATTTTTGACAAACATGCAAATGTCTTGACCAAGAAAAAGGCCAAAGAGAATATCTGTTTGTTCTCCTGTATAGAGCCCAAATCCACTAGGGAAGCTCTAAAAGATGAAAATTGGGGCAAGGCCATCGAGGAAGAAATTGAGCAAATTGAGAAGAATGACACATGGGTGTTGGTGCCAAGACCATAGGACAAGAATTTCATTGGGACCAATTGGGTCTATAGGAACAAGATGAATGAAGAAGGTAAAGTAATAATAAATAAGGCAAGACTGGTATGCAAAGGGTATGCCCAGGAAGCTGGACTGGACTATGGAGAAACTTTTGTACCAGTGGTCAGATTGGAAGGAGTGAGAATTCTTCTTGCCTATGCTACTCACAAGAAATTTAAAGTATACCAGATGGATGTCAAGTTTGCATTCCTGAATGGATTAATACTAGAGGAGGAAGTCTACATTGAACAACCAGAAGGCTTCACATCTGCACAAAAAGGTGGTATGGTCTGTAAGCTAAAAAAAGGTTGTTTATGGGCTTAAGTAAGCTCCAAGGGCTTGGTATGAGAGGTTGCATTCATAACTTCTGACCATAGGATTCACAAGAACTGGGGACAATAGCAACATGTATTTCAAGACCAGAAAAGATGGAAATTTGATTGCTGAGATCTTTGTGGATGACATCATCTTTGGAAGAGGTGACAGGATGAGCAAAGCCTTTGCTGAAGAAATGAAGAAAGAATTTGAGATTTCTATGATAGGTGCCATAAAATTCTTGATTGGACTATAGGTCCATTAGCTAAAAGAAGGTATTTTTATCTCTCAGTCCAAGTATATAAAGAAATTCTTAAGACTTTTGGACTTGAAGAATCTAAACCGGTTGGAACTCTAATGATAACTAACCTCAAGTTATCAAAGGAGGAGGATGCAAAAGAAATGAATGAAACAATGTATTGGTCCATGATAGGAAAATTATAGTATGTTGTTCACAGTAGACCAGACATTGCATATGTGATTGGCATAGTGACAAGATTCTCTGCAAATCCCAAAGAGACACATCTGATAGCAGTGAAGAGAATTTTTAGATACCTAAAGGGTACTGAGGAATATGGCTTGTGGTTTCCTCACAAGGGAGGATTCCAAGTAAAAGTTTACACCGATGCAGACTAGGCTGGCAACATTGATGATAGAAAGAGCACAAGTGGTGGTGCATTCTTTCTTGGTGGGAGAATTATTTCTTGGACAAGTAAGAAACAAAACTGCATTTCACAATCTACTATAGAGGCTGAATATGTTGTTGCTGCAATCAATTGCACACAGGTAATCTGGATCAAACAACTTCTGGAAGGAATCAAAGAAAAGATACCTAAACCGATAGTTATCTACTGTGATAGCACCAGTGCAATTAAGGATTCAGTTGAGTAATGTATACATTCAAGGAAAGGAGGATTCAACCATCAATCAAGGACCAGGATACAACCGATGTCAACAAGCACAGAGGAAGAAAAGGTGCAAACCAGTTTCAAAAACACCACTGAGGATAATGTGCAACTGATAAGAAAAGGAAGGAACAGTGACAGGTTAAATCTCTTACCTGTTCACAACATAAGGATCTCAACCGATCAAGAAAAGACTTTGGTATGATACAATGAACCGGGGAAGTCATAGTCACCGATCAAGAAAAGACTTCGGTATGATACGATGAACTGGGGAAGTCATAGTCAACTATCTATTTCAACCAACTCTTTGACCAGGATTTACTGGACTAAATTTGAAAGACTTTGAGTTAACATGGTGATCGGTTTGAGGCACGTTGGAAGGTTTTAAAGCCGAAATCTATGGCTTTAAAACAAGGAGTTATCTCTTGTGAAGGAAAGGTGCTTGACACGCATCTATTATTTTCTTCATAAAGTAGATAAAGCAAGAGCATGCATCAGATGTTTCCTCAGTGAACTAATACTCCACCGAGTGATGTATCCGAAAGGGATCTAAAGTTAGGTCATGCATGAGAGGTGTAATTAGGGCAAGAACTCTATATATTCTTCTACATGTTCAGAATATGAGTTTCCTTCATTCTACTGAAGAAAAGAGTGAACCTGTACGCTTAAAGAAGCTAGGGTAAATAGAAAAGAGAAGAGTGTGCAGAGAAGCACAAAAATAGAGGAGAAACACACTTGCGTTGACCGGTGATGCTTCTCAATTGAGCACAAACAGAGATCTTATCAAGCTATGCACAGCCATTTGTAAAAGGTCAATCTTTCTATTATTTTCTAGAAATTACAATAGTTAAATCCTAGTATTTGGGTGGACTCTAACAAGTCCCTTGTATCAAATCCATTAATCGGGTGACATCTTATAAGGTTTTCTAAGTCCTCTAACCAGGCAGAGGCACTAACCGGTCGTATTGTAACAAATCCCTTAACCGAGTCGCATCTAACAGTGTGTTGCAATCCTATAACCAAGAAGGCTCCTAATAGTGCATACTCCAGAAGAGTGCAGAATTTGTGAGGTCTCCTCACACCGTGGTTTTCACCCTAATTGGGTTTCCACATGATAAATCTGGTGTCACTGTGTGATTGTTTTCTTGATGTTATTTTATGATTGAATCTTTTTGGCTTACAGTTATAAGTATACTTCACCAGATTTAAAGAGAAAAGTTTTACGAGTGTTGATTCACCCCTCCCCTCTCAGCATCAGTTGGGACTGTCATAGGGAAGAGGTGGTTAGGGACCAAAGGCACATCCTAAACTAGACCTACCCTGTAGAGATCACACATGAAAGTAACAACATACAAATGAGAGAGAGATTGCAGATTAGATCCTTAATATTTTATCAGATAGATTCATACATGCCAGGTTGTAAGGCCTTCCCAGTTAGGGCTAGATATTACAATTCAAGTACAATAGTCCTCTAACATGCGAGGATTCAGAAACTATCTTCCAACTTCTATCTCCTACCAAAAACTGACTCCCTAAACTACAACCAAAGACTATAATATATACAAGAGGCTACCGAACAAGTCATCCTTCAGATCCACCATTAACGAAAGGAACAACCAAATCTAGGTCCACACACTTCCCAATGATCGATATCAACATTAAATCCACAACCATAATTATTAAGTGCACAAGTCGGCCTCAACAGAAAACCAAAAGAAACAACTTGGTAAGAAAGGATAACTGAGTGCCAGGAAAAGATAATCAAGCATTAGGGAATTAACTAACCAACTCGGTTAACGAAGGAACCAAGAAACTACCAAGCCAACTCGGTCAAAGAAGGAGCTGAGCAACACAAGAAAGCATAAACTTGTTTTTGGTGACACATGATTGCCAAGGACTCGAGATGCTCCTACATCAGACACCTAGGGTTATTTGAAATGATTATATGAATCATGCAGTAGGTACAACCCGAGATGAATCCAACTCAAATTATGAAATCCATGAACTGTCTTCAATCAGTCTGTTCTTCCACTTTACTAGATATTCCATATATTATTTTCCTCTTGTACTTCTGCCAACTCTTTGTTCCAAAATCTTTTCAACTTCTTCCTTCTGTTTATTAGGATAATCATTTGGTATTGTCATTTCTTCATCTAATTCATGGTACTCATACAAATCAGTGATGTTGAATATAGGTGATATCTCCATGTCATCAGGTAACTCTCAATCTCATAAGCATTTCCACTGTCAAATTTTCTCAAAATATTGCAAGGACCAAAATTCTTTATTTTGTTTCCCATATGTTCCAACTAGAAATCTACCTTTCTTCAAATGAACCATTACCTCATCACTGACTGCAAAATTCATATGTCTTCTCAATTTGTCAACTCTATCTTTGTACTTTTGATTACTTTTCTCCAACTTATATTTCACATCTTCATGCAATGTCTTCATGAACTTAGCAAAATTTACTCCTTCAGTACTTCTCTTTTCTTCATCAGCAATATCGCTCAAATTTGATATAGCTCTTGGTTGTATGCCATTTACAATCTCAAAAGGTGTTTTTCCTGTACTCCTATTCACTGAATTATTATATGCAAACTTGTGCCAACACAAAATCCCAATTACTCGGTGTGTCTCCAACTAAACATCTCAAAAGATTACCCAAGCTTCTATTCACAACCTATGTTTGTCCATCAGTCTGTGGGTGAAATGTAGAACTATACCTCAACTTGGTGCCAAACTTTCTCCAAAGGGTCTTCCAAAAGTATCCAACAAACTTACTATCTCAGTCAGAGATGATAGTCCTCGATAATCCATGCAATCTGATAATTTTCTTAAAGAAAAGATCTTCTATATGTACTGCATCTAATGTCTTTCTACAGGATATAAAATGTTCCATTTTAGAAATTCTATCCACAACAACAAATCTAGAATCATTACCTCTTACTGTCTTCGGTAAGCCAAGAACAAAATCCATACTGATATCAACCCAACGTTTCTCAGGAACAAAAATCAGTGTATACAATCTAGTATTCTAACTTACTCCCTTTGCAACTTGACAAACTCCACAATTTTTCACAAATTTTTGAACATCCTTATACAACTGTGGCCAAAAGTATTTCTCCTTAAGAAAATTCAATGTCTTGTCAACACCAAAGTGTTCAACCAAACCACTACTATGTTTCTCCTTTATGTGTTCATTGATCCTCTCGGTATACATAATTGAATACCTTTAAACAACATACCTCCTTGAATGAAATAGTCTTCCCATTAGTACTTGGTTGATCTTGAAAAGGTGCTCTTCACTTTCTCCATGGCTTAGAAAAATCAAGATCAAATTCATACCAATCTCTCATGTCATCAAAACCAAGAACTTCAATTCTCATCTCAATCATCAAAAATCTTCTTCTACTCAATGCATTAACAAATCGATTAGTGACTCCACTCTTATGTTTTATGACAAATGTATAACTCTACAAATATTCAACCCATTTCATATGTCTCTAAGTCAAATTATTCTGACTACCCAAATACTGTAAAGCCTTATGATCGGTATACAACACAAATTCACTCAGTATTAAATAATGTCTCCATTTCTTCAGGGCTTGAACAATAGCATAGAATTCTTGATCATACACAGAATATTTCCTTGCATCATTCAACTTTTCACTAAAGAAAGTAACTGGTTTACCTTCTTGATGCAGCACAACTCCTATTGCACTACCACTTGCATCACATTCAACTTGAAATACCTTATTGAAATTAGGCAATGCTAACACAAGCAATTCAGCAACCTTTTGCTTCATAGTCTCAAAACTTTTATCAGCTCCATGTGTCCACTTAAACTCTCTTTTATCTCCTCTCATAGTCTCAGTCGTAGCATTACAAATTGAACTGAAATTTCTAATGAACTTTTGGTAAAAACTTGCTAAACCATGAAATTATCTTACCTCACTAGCATTCTCAGGTGTAGGCCAATTCAAAATAGCTTCAACCTTTTGAGGATCTATTTTCAAACCATCAGCTGAAATCACAAATCCCAAATACACAATCTCCTCTTGCATGAAAGAACACTTTTTCAAGTTTATCAGCAACTTTTCTTCTTTCAATCTCTGCAATACTCGTTTAACATACAACAAATGCTCTTCTCTAGTCTTACTGAATATCAGAATATCATCTAGGTATACAATCACAAATTTACCTAAGAATTTCTTCAAAGCTTCATTCATCAACCTCATAAAAGTACTCGGTGCATTAATTAAACCAAAAGGCATAACCAATCACTCATACAAACCTTCTTTTGTTTTAAAAGCAGGCTTCCACTCATCACCTTCTCTAATTCTGATCTGATGATATCCACTTTTCAAATCAATTTTGGTAAAATACTTTGCTCCAATCAAACTATCCATTAGGTCATCCATTCTCGGTATAGGAAACCTATATTTCACTATTATCTTGTTGATTGCTCTAGAATCCATACACATTCCCCATTCTCCATTCTTCTTAGGTGCCAATACAGCTAGTACTACACAAGGACTCAAACTTTCTTGAATCAAACCTTTTTGCAACAATTCTTGAATCTGTCAATTGAATTCCTGATTCTCGGTAGGTGTCAACCGATGTGGTGGCTTATTCGGTAAACTAGCTCCAGGGATAAGATTCATGCAATGATCAATGCTTCTCTTCAGTGGTAAACCATCAGGTACATTATTAGAAATTATCTCTCTGTACTCGGTGAGTATCTTATCAATCTCTTCAGGGATACTATCCTCTGTTTTCTTACTCGGTTTGTTAGGAATCACAGCAAAACATACATCATTCTTTTTCAAATCCTTAACAAACTTTCTTCCTTCCATCAAGCAAACTTTCACAGATGTACAAACACTACTAATAGGTTCTTCAATCAAAGCTAACAATATTTGTCTTCTCCCATCAGCCCAAATAGTATATTTATGTAATCTTCCATCATATATAACATGTCTATCATATTGCCAAGATCCACCCAACAAAATATGACAATAATCCATAGGCATGTTATCACATAACACCTTATCATAGTACTTTCCAATTTTCAAATTCACATAACATTGTTCACTTACCAAGAGTGTATCCTCATCCTTGATCCATGAAATTTGATAGGGCTTCGGGTGTTCCAACCTTTTCAACTACAACTTTGTAACCATTTCCTTAGATGCCAAGTTCTCTGAGATTCCACTATCAATGATTACCTTCCACACTTCAGCAGAAACTCTACATCTTGTCTTGAAAAAACTTTTCCTTACCGGATCTTCCTTATTACTTTCACTCCAAAGTGCTCTCCTTGCCATCAAGTTATTTTCCTTCTCAGGTTCATTTGGTGACTCTTTTTGCACCAAAGCATTTCTATTGCTACCAACCTTCTTACTTGCATGTGTACACTCAAATGATCTATGTCCTTCTCCACAATTGTAACAAGTTCCTCGGAAACCACCTTTGTTATAACCACCTTGGTAGTTATTGCCTCTTCCTCTAGATGAACTTTCACCTTTCCACTCGGTCTTTCCTTTATCCACATTTGTCTTTTCTAGTTCAGATCTATTGTTTTCACCATAAGATCTACCTCTTCCTCTAGGGAATCTACCACCTCTACCTCTTTGTCTTTGCTCATGTCTTTTGTTCAATTTCTCTTCAGCTTTCAAAGAAAACTGATAAGCTTCTTCAATGTTTTCCAACTTGACCAAACTGATTTCTTCTTGGATGGAAACTCTCAATCCATTAAGGTAAATAGGAATTCTTTCCACATCATCTTCATCGACATGTCCAGATCGGATATCTAATCTATAGAATTCCTCAATATAATCTTTTACCAAGCCATCTTTCTGCCTCAAACTTTGCATTCACCTAACTAGGTTGATCTGATAATCACAAGGTAAAAACTTTCCTTTCAACTTATTCACCAGCTTATTCCATACCTTAATTTTTTCTTTCCCTTTCCTCTTTCTGTCCAGTTGCAGATGTTCCCACCACAAGGATGCATGACTCTTCAACTTTTTGCTTGAAATTTTCACCTTCTTTTCCTCAAAGGCATTTTCATATTCAAAGTACTTTTCCATCTCGGTGATCCAGTCCACCAATTCATCTGAATCCAACTTTCCATTATACTCAAGAGGATTGAAATGTGGTGTAGACTTCAAATTTTTCAAAGCCTTCAACAATCTTTCCTCACCTTGATCCATCACCGGTGCAGGTTCCACATCACCTTGTTCTTCCTCAATTTCATCATCACTAACATCTACAAGATGTCTTCCTCTATGTTGGGCTGTCTCAACAGCTTCTAATCTAGCAGCAAGTTATCTCAACATGTTTGCCAGTCCTGGATCCATGTCTTGCCTCCCATGAACCATCTTGAAACCCTTTGGAATTGCAGGCTAGATCGCAATCTGCTACCCCACAACAAATCAACTAGGGTTTGACAAGAAGGAACCCTCAAACCTAGATTCGCAAATCTAGATCCAGATATCGCTTCACTCTGATACCACCTGACGTATGGGAGAGGAGGATGAGGGCCAAAGGCACACCTCAAGCCTAAAAAACCTTGCAGAGATCACACATGGAAGCAACAACATACAAATGAGAGAGAGAGAGAGAGAATCCAGATCAGATCCTTAATATTTCATCAGATAGACTCATACATGTCGGGTTGTAAGGCCTTCCCAGTTAGGGCCAGATATTACAATTCAAGTATAGTAGTCCTCTAACATGCGAGGATTCAGAAACTATCTTCCAACTTCTATCTCCTACCAAAAACTAAGTCCCTAAACTACAACCAAAGACTACAATATATACAAGAGGCTACCGAACAAGTCAGCCTTCAAATCCACCATTAAAGGAAGGAATGACTAGATCTAGGTCCACACGCTTCCCAATGATAGATATCAACATTAAATTTGTGACCATAATTAAGTGCACAAGTCAGCCTCAACAGAAAATGAAAAGAAACAACTTGGTAAGCAAGGATAACTGAGCTCCAGGAAAAGATAACCGAGCGCCAAGGAATTAACTGACAAACTTAGTTAACGAAGGAACCGAGCAACTACCAAGCTAACTCAGTCAAAGCAGGAACCGAGCAACACAGGAAAACTCAAACTTGTTTTTGGTGACACGGGATTGCCAAGGACCTGAGATGCCCTACATCAATCTGAGGCATATCATAGAAAATATACATTAAATATTGAATAAGACCTTCCATGCAAGTGAATCTCTTTGTGCATTATATTTAATGTTTCATACATGATAGGCATCATACATCAGCGAGAATTTTTAGAAATTGGTGATTTAGAGTATAAACTGTTGCTCTACAAAATTTTGGAGTTAGCACCTCAATGCCACTGATCTCGATCTTCCACGTGAGATGGAATTATCTACACCTTGCTTCCAAACCTGATAATATATCCTTCCATAATTTCATCCTTGTAGGGAGTGCAAAGAATTCCCAATCATCACGGTCTTCCTTTGCCCAATGGGTTGCCTTGCTTTCGAGATCTGCCTTGTCTCCCTCCTTCAAGAAGTTTCACATAACTTTCTTTTACAAATTCAGAGAATGCACTATTTGGCTATAGTTCCCGATCATCAGAGATTCCCTCCTTTAGTTTTTATCTTAGTCTTTTAGAAATCACACTCCTCCCCTTTATTTTCTGACTAAATGAGCACTTCAAAAAAACCTTTTTCCCGAACATAGAGTTCTCCTTTCAGAATTTTAGAAATTGTTCTCTTCTACTACTATTTTTGAATGACTTTATTAGTTAAAGCATGTTTTTCCAAAATTTTGCATTTATTCTTTCTTTGTGTGAATTTGGGACTTGGACTGACATTAGACAGATTCTGACATGACTCAGTACTAAAAGGGAAAACTTGACCGAACATGATTACCCAGTTTCCTAACATCCTGACTTCAAAGATAAGGCTTGAATTATACTACAAGAATAATATTCTTGGGATGGTATGAGGACTCAATTCGTGAAAAGAAAACAAGACATTTGGGGACTAGAATATGGAAACACATTTGAATATGTAGGTGCAAAATAAGATCTAAAATCACCTTTTATCTTCCACCGCTCTTAAGCATTAAATACATCACCGATTGAAAATAAATAACATATACCTTCACAGATCTTGTTAGCAGTCATCCAAATCTTTATGTAGTTTACCAAAACTCTATACCATACTACAAAAAAACCATATGCATCTAAATATGCAAATAGAACTTACCGCACATGCATCTAAGGGGTCTTCAATGGATTCAATATCTCTTGCTCCCCCTAAGTCAAAGATGACTTATTTTGATGATGAATTCTCCACACTCGATGAAGATGAAAATCCTTCTGATGGTTTTCTTTCACTCTTCTTTTCTCAGATCAGATTCATCTGCATTCTAGTCTCTTTAACATTCACAGTTTGTTTTCCTTTTTGCTTGTTAGACTGATTAATCAATTGTGTCACCTTATTATTCCTTGATCTAAACAACCTTGCAGTGTAACCTATCTTATGACAATGAAAACATATCATACCAGTTGATCTCCAAGGTCCTACATTTCCTCTATTGGTCCTCAATCTACAATTGGTCACCATATGACCATAATTGTGACAATGTGAGCATGTAACATCCCATTGGTTCTCATTATGTTGGTTGACATATGGCCTCTTATTGTTCACTCTTGTCCTGCACTCATTTTCTTTATGACCATATTTGTTGCAATTGTATCAATAGCCATCAAAAATATTTGGTCTAGCATTAGGTCTTATGCTTGGAACACTAGATCTGATCTATTTGTCCTACATACATTAGCAATATGTCAAACCTTATGAAAATTGAAACAAAATGGTTTATAAGATCTCTTACCAGATTTCCTTTGATTCACCTTAGGTGCAGACTTGTCATCTTTCTTGTCCTTTTTAGTACCTGAAGATTCACCAACCTCATAACTGGTGTAGCCTAATCTATAGCTTTCTCCATGCATTCTCTAATTCTTGAGTTTTTCATCTAGCTTTGCAGAACATTTATTAAATTTTTTGAGTAAATCATTTGTAGCCTTCAACTCACCTTTCAGTTGCTCATTTTCTTTCCTCGAATTTTGATTCTCCCTTAGGACTTCTTGATTCTCTTCATTTGTATCATGTAGTTGTGCATGCAATGTACCAACTTCTTGTTCAAATTTGAAAAGCTCATCAATCTTGTCTTTTAGGGATTCATCAATGGCTTTTAGGGCTTCCTCTACAAGTTTACTTACTTCCTCTGCAACCTTCCTTGCTTCCATTTCTTCAGCCATTCTGATTGACAAAGCTTCCAACTCTCTTTTGATGTTCTTATTGTCTTTATGCAACTGCACATTCTCCTGAGACAATTCTTCCAAAGTTGCTTGAGACTCCTCAAATCCACGACCTTCAGATAGTTTTTCAATGAAATCTTGTCTTTCATTCAATTGTTCAACAAGTTCTTGTCTCTTGGCTCTTGATTTCTTAAGTTGGTCTTTCAACTGGTCAATGAAATCCTCAACATCTGCAAGTTATTTTTCAAGTTGTTTTTGATATCTCAAACTCTCCATGTCTGCCTTAAGGATCTTCCCCAAGCTACTAGGCTTCTTTAAGGGAACTTGTATCTGATACCAATTGTTAATTTTATAAGACACTGAGAGGGGGGTGAATTAGTGCAACCACATATCTACAAAATCTTTTCATAAACTTGCAAATTAAACAACATACAAAAGTAAATATAACATAGAAGCCTAACACATAAAGCACCCACACATAACCAACACAAAAACATCAATATTTTTGCATGGAAACCCTTGTTAGGGGGAAAAACCACGGTGGGAATTATCACCCACTTATCTCACTAGTGCACCAATAAGATTTTCCTTGTTAGGAGCATCACAACACCCTGCTAAGGGTATACCCAGTTAAGAGTATTTATAGCCCAGTTAGAAGCTATTACAAAGTCCTTGTAGGAACTACCCTATTAGGGGATTTTATAACTCCTTATGAGAAACACCTGGTTAAGGGAATTAAACTTCAAACCTGTTATGATCTTTCATACCCTATTAAGAGTAACCTAGTTAGAAGATTTTGATCACAAGTCTCTTAGAACTTTCCTTGAGACTGAGCTCAATAGAAATGATCATAATGTAGCACACTCTTCATGACTAATCCTCTTCGGCACTGCTCATATCATTGTTCTAATCATACACACTGCGCCTTCAATAATCACAATCATCGCAACATCTCACTTCCTCAATTACTTTTTGATTTTATCTCTTATTCAAACATTTAGGTCAGTGGAATAAACCTAAAATGTGTTACTGATGTTGGCCTTCAAAATCCATCCAAAATTTATAAGCAATCCCGCCAACATAGTAAATTGAAATCCTCAAGATCGGCTCTCAATAATACAATTCAAAAATAAAACAATTATTAACTCTTATTCAACCTCTTCCTCAATTTCATCACCTTGACTTGACTGATTCATTGTTCTTGCTGATAACACTAATGTTTCCACCAAATCTCCATTTGTAATTTGAATATTCTTACACGATCATAAATGTAGGTTTACATGACTCTATAGAGTATTCCTATTCAATAGCACCACCATAACTGTCCAGATCATCACCGTGCATCGCATTAACCATGACTAACTATGTTATCACCAGTACACTAGATACTTAGAGAATTCCTTGTGCAATCAACTTTTTCACTGGTATAATGGACCCAAACATAATTGGAGTAGTCATCAATGAAGGTGTGTACCTAGAAGTCCTTGTTGAAATACAAAGCAAGAAAGAGATTTGCTAGATCAGTATGAACCAATTGAAAAACTTATGAAGCCCTCCAAGAGTTCCCTTTGTCAAACCTCTCTTCTCAATGCTTACCCATAGCACAACTTGGACATACACCATCTAAAAGTCTAATTTGAGGGAGGCCTATAACTATATCTTGTGAGTTGAGATGGGCAAGTTGTAGAACATGGGTTTACTACTAAGAGGGGGGTGAATTAGTAGTAAATATAATTTAAATTTTTCATCCAATTCCAAACTTTATATAGTTACTTCAGATTCTATTTTATAACCAGACCATCAAATGAAGATATAAGAGCAACACCATAACACCAAGAAACAATACACAAGGATTTGTCATGGAAACCCAATAGAAAAAAATCACGGTGAGTAATGCTGCTAGGATCTACTGTCCTATCCAACCTCACAAATCTGAAACCAATTACAACTTTAAGAACTCTAACCCTAAGAAGTCATCAAACCCTTTTCTTCTGAAAAGCATCAACTCTTCCACAACATAAGCATTAACTCAACCTTATATAAGCACCAACTCTACAATATTGAGGGCTCCAACCCACTCCACTTTTCAGCTTGTTAATATTTTGATACAATGAAATGATTGTCAAATCCAACACAAACTTTCAATCTGTATTTATCCTTGGAACATACATATAAGATTCAGGAGGGTAATCTGTAAATTGGAATGATCAACACTTTCAAACCAAAACTTATGTATATCACACAATGATGAGAATTAAACTGATCTGTAAGCACCTTTATATACTCCTTTAACATATGGAAAACAGATCTATAAAATCATATACGAACACAAAAATTAAATACACTTTGAAAGTCTGCAGAGATACGTATTGAAGCGAAAAAAAGACTGTCTTTAAGAATCTGCAAAATGATCTGAAGATGCAAATCACAACAAAAATAACATCTCTGTTCATCTGTAATACTTTTTCAATGTATGCTTAATCACCGTGTTACTTGTTAGTCAGTAAACAAAACCTTTTAACTGAGACACCAAATACAACTTAAGTACCTGAGATAATGAATTTTATAACTCACTATTTTATGAATTCTCAGAGTGCTGTCCTTGTCTTCAAGTTTCTGTATTACCAAGATATGTGATCTCAGTCTCTCAATTTTTCCACTTTTCATCGCTGCATCAGCATCCCTCATTGATGATGTATGTATCAACAACCTTGCACATATATATACGATTATCAAATTATTTTATAAATATTCACCACTCCTTTTCTAACACATTCTTGAATGAAGACATACGTATATATGAATGTCTCAACACAAGCTGCTACGGACAGTTGTATTGTTATGGACAATTGCCACCTCCCGTAAGCACCTGTCAACCGTTCCATTTAGAACGGAATGTGCTTGTGTAGATTGTTTCTATGTAACTGCAAGTATCTTTGACATCAATAACAAATCAGGAAAGCGGGGCTAACACCAGTTTCTCATGCCATAACTTACTCATTGAATCTAAATGAGTGAGCAATGTTGTAGAAGGAGATCGTAGAGCAAAGTGTGAGAATGCATATGGTTTATTCTCATGATTGGCCTTTCCTGGTGCAACCAAGGCATCATACTTAAAGATATTTTATCACAACTATATCTAGAGAAAACTCAACTTTCTTACCATTCTCAAGATGGTTTTGTGGTAGACTGAAAGAAGTTTGGGACACAAGTCAAGAATAGAAGGAACATTCTCAAATTATCCATCATCCACGTCAACCAAACCTTTCATTACAACTTCCACCTATGTATCCTCATGTGTAAGAATGTGTGGTACTGTACAAGACTCCAACAAAGAAAAATGTTCTCTATCATGAATGAGCCAATCCAAGTTCACATGCCTTTCTAGATTCAACTTCTTATATAGAGAAGACAAAGATTCCACGAAAGACTAAACCATCTCTCTTTACAACATAAAGAAAAATCATAAATAGTATGGTCGTAAGAGTTGGATGGAAAGATGGATTTCACAAGATACTTAGTATCATTGATGAAAAAGGAGAAAATCAATTTGAAATTCACTTACTTCACATTAAAAAATGTCCTTTGTTACTCGAAGAACAATTTCTAGCCAACTACAAAGGAATGATTTTTCAAGAATGTATTTATTGCAATTCCCTTCAATAGTGTATTGTAAGTTATAATGGAAGGTACTGGTCTTCATATGAGGAGTATCTTTGGTAGTAATTTTTAACCTACATACATTTTCGAACCTCTAAAGAATCTAGACCTAAATAGCAATTGTAAAATTGTTAATCATTTTGTAGAACTAATTGTATATCTATTTGGCAAGGATCAAACCTCTAAAGAATCTAGACCTAAATAGCAATTGTAAAATTGTTAATCATTTTGTAGAACTAATTGTATATCTATTTGGCAAGGATCAATTGTATAAGTGTGATGTGCCTTGTCATTTAATTATAAATAGAAGTCATTGGTAATTCTCCAAACAAATAGCAAATCGAATCATTTATGTGAATAGAACTTCTATAATGACCATGTATGTCTTTCTTAGAGAACTAATATAACACAAGTTTTAATTTGTTGAATGCAAGATTTTTTTCCATTACTTGATTGTTCATTTTTTAAAAAATTGTTTTGTTTCTCATACATGTTTGTTATGCTTATATTGTGATTTGATTAGTCTACAACCAAGTGTTGTTTTTAAATGTTTTCAAGTGCAATGTGTCAAATACGTAATTTTATACAATAGATAATTAAGGATGAATTGTGTTGATAAAGGGAATGCATTTAAGGATTTGAACTTTACAAGACAATCATGGTGAGCCAAGTCTTTCTAAAACCACGAGGATATGTGAAATTGCATATATGAATTTATTTTTCTATATTAAGCATTAATCTACAATTTTTTAATCCCACACTACACAAATCTAAATAAAAGATCCATTGAAACTATAAATTGTCTTGTTTATTCATTCACATTTCACATAATAGTGTTAGTGAACATTGTGATTAACTTCAATTCGTTTTTCTTTACTTGTATTAGAACGATATCAAATCCATTAAAGAAGGAATATTCAAGAAAGTAAAAAAATTGTTCATTTAAAGGTTGATTTCTCCTAATAGAAGAGATTGGTGTATCTTGCTAAGTTGGTTCGTAGTAGTGGGGATTCGTATCTCTAATGGGTTAGTGGCTACAAAGAATGTAAGAGAATTTAATTGTGTGGTTAAATCTAGACAATAGATCCAAGCAATCTTTCCTTGTGGTTTTGTCCCGAAAGGGTTTCCATAAATTGTTAATCTTGCGTGATTGCTTTATGTGGTTATTAAGTTTTCATAAGTAAAAGATTATCTTATATTGATTCATCCCAACTCTTAGTATAAGTATGCTCATTAAAATTTTAGTTGTAAATCTTGTAAAGATAAAAGTCAAATATAACCCCTAAAGCTAATGCAAGAGTGAGTAGAGAAAGGGCAAGATAGATTGAGCAATGCACCAAATAGGCACAAAAGTGAAAAGAGTGCCAAATATAAAAACATGATGTGAAATCAAAAAATTATATATCTAAAAATCCAAATATTTGTAACAAAACTTAGGGAAAAACTAGGCCATGTAAAGATCAAATGAGTTCACTAAAATGAAAAAGTAAGACAAACTTTCTAATCAAATTCAATAAGATGCATACAAAATAATAGTAATTGACAAACATTTGGAGTGATATTTAAAAAAAATTAAAAGTAAAGGTAGAAAATTAACAACACTTGCTTTAGGTAAATGAATGTCAAATATATTTATTAAAGCACTAAAATCTAGATGTCTTGAGATAAAGAAACTAGATATCTATCTATAATTCACCTTAGGATCTAAATAGTTGATCAAAGTCTATAAAGAGTCAGATATATACCTATGGATCATGTCCACATATATATAGCTCTACTCTTTAATGCATGAGTTTGAACCTACATAACATATGCTTCCTAATTAATTGGGTTTGATGTTTGCTCTAAACCAAGATTAGTGGTCTTAAGAGGTACCTTCAATTTTTTGTTGGATCACTACAAGACAAGTTCTCCTAGGTCAAACCCAAGTACAGACTAATTTTGCATTTGCTTTTATGATTGAAAACATCAATCTTCAACAATACAAATGCCTCTAAGATGATTGCATAGATCTAGATTCATTTGAATACATCTAGCTTGCTTGTTTCTCAAGTGCAAATAGTATTTTGATAATAATAAAATGAATGCCATTCAATGCCTTTAAATACAAGTACATAGCAATTATGTATCTAAAACATATGTTAGCCAACTCTCTAGGTAAAAAAATGATATGGAGTTCCCCAAGTTTTTTAATTTAAATTTTGTAATTTTAGGCAACAAATCATCCCATACTTATAAAAATGACGAGGACGTGGGAGGATATGGGAATGATAAAATCAAGATGGATAACAAATGTATGAATGCAGATCCACAAATAAACAATATCAATGCATAATAAAGGTGTATATATTGAAATGTATGTATATACAAATATGATAGAAGATAATTACATAAGAATGTGTATAAATAGATGAATGGTGGAATTGGTGAATGACCTCAACTTTACAAAAGAATTTCATTTGTTGATTATTAAGCATATTTAAGTTGTCCACTCCAAAACTAAATGGAAATTGACATGAGTATACAAATTTCAATATTACTAATATGTTCAAATACAATTGTCACGTAATTTTTTATACCATAATTTAAAGTACAATATGGGTGTATCCTTCCTTATTTAATGGTTCCCTCTTTGTAATGTATTTGGCACGTAGCTCCAGCCAATATTTTTCACTCTTGGCTATATGATCAAATTCTTGATAGCACAAAGATGCAATTCTTTTCTGATTCAAACAAACAAATTAGTAATTGAAATCAACCGAATTCATATTATGCAAACTATATTCTTAATTTATAAACGTGAATCGTGCGTGTTTTTTAAATTTAAGTCTGCTAAAATTAATCTAATTCTGTTTATCAGCAAGGATCAAGGGGTTCTTATAATGAAGATGCGGTCCATACTGATTAAAGGAATAGTTAGTCAATGGTATCCATAGAGACAGACAAACACGAGTGATAGCAAGCTTATCAGATAAACGGGCAAATCTCAATCCGCTAAGGCTAAAATATCTGCCTGTAGCAGGTAATCTCGGACATACATAGATGGTGATTATCTTGGGCGTAAGCAGACTGGCATGGTTTCACTTACCTGTAGCTTTGCCAAAATATTTTCGCATACGGCCATAAGGTGCTGCTACACAGTTACCTAATACAATAACCCTACCCACGAAGAACGACAAATTCTCAAGAGGTTTTCACAACGCTTAATGCTAATTATGATACTGACAGAGAAATCAAGAGAGTAACAATGATAACAGATAGTGCGGACTACAAAGAATCCTTTCATAAATAGTTGTTGTAGAATTCTATACAAAGATCTGACCAAAATACATGTTTCATAGTATGAGGCAGGATTCAATCATTATTAACGGATAGAATAATTTTAGTTAAAGAATACCTGAACAATAATAAATTTGAAAAACAGCGCAGATGAAATAAATCTTAACCTACAAATATACAGGCTAAGTAGCTCTTTAGTTTCTTTCAAGTTGAAGTATTCAGCCCTGCCTCAATATTTACGGGCACGGCTTATTTGCACATTCAAGTTTAATATTGAGTTTTATTTTGTCTGAGCATAACAAAAACATGATTAACAAAATTCTTTTCTATTCATTCATGGTATTGATGGGTTTACTCAATCATATTAATGGTGGATACATCTTTGCTTTTACGATCGTCTTTGCAACCATATGTTCATGTTTTCCCTTGCTTAACCTACAAAAAGGTATTTTCCATTCATAAGTTTGATTTCTACAAGCTTGGCTGGACCGCAAGAGTGTATTGAATAAAATATTTAAGTGTAGTGAGAATAGAATAAGCTTGCTTCCAGCCAGCAAAATTACTCCCACTGCGATTATATGCATATAGGATTTGTACAAGAAAAAAGGCTCCAGAAGCCGAGGAGAAAGCAATCAACTCGTGTTTTCTTTCATTTGCTCAAAACTTTCTGGCACTCCCGCTCACAGGTCTGAGAGGTGTGAAATCTGGTTTACAATAAGGAGGCTTAATATTCAGTTGTGGATGAAATGCTGATGGAGAAATATTTGTATCCATGTTCATCACGGGTCTTGGAATTGGCAATATCAAGCCATTAAATGGTCGGGGGCCTTGGGGTAAGGGTGGGCAAGGACCCTGTGGTAGATTAGTTGCTTGAGGTGGAAGACTTCTTAGGGGTGCAGGTAATTGGGGGATTGGAGGACATTGCAGAGGCGGTGGATGTATTTTGTGTAAATTTCCTGCAACATTTTGCATTCCTAACTGAGGTTGTGGTAAAAGCTGCCTAGTCATTGCTGTCTGAGGTTGTGCCACTGATGTCAACGGAGGTCTGACAAAATCCGGTTTATCTAAATATGGAGGGCACCATTCAGGCATATCATCATCATCATCCCATAAACTTTTCCTGACTTCGTTAATTGAAGGATGTTGGGTTTGGGAACTCGGAGGATATGGAGTTCGGGAATTTGGAGATACATGATGCAAGTTGGAAACACCAGATTGCTGACCTAAAGGAACAGAAATTTTACCAACGGGGGCTTTGGGAGTGCAATTTTCTATAGAAGGGAGATGAGCCATCACCTCAGTATGACCTGGCTGCTGCGACAAGATGCTTGTTTGCATGGAAGGATGAGGATTAGTTGGAGGTCGTCGAACCTGCTGTGTGTTATTATGAACATTGTGCTGGCATCGAGATGATATCAAGGAGACAGGAGGTGGCATAGGACATTGACTAGAGGTCACCGTTGAAGGTCTAGCTGGAAATTGATGGAGTGGTAAAAACTGTGCATCACTAGAAGGTGAGAGATGCTGAGTTACTTGCATTTGAGATGCGCCAGACACTACTCTAAAGTCAAACTCTGGAAGGTCGTCATCTTCCTCAGCTTCATCTGACATATGATTTTTGACATCATTATCATTTTGAAATGTCGACGCTTTCGACCCAAACTCCCCTGGCACCTTTTCAGTTGGATTAGAATTTGAAACTGTCATTGGCAATGTGGTTTGGACGGGGACTGTGGGTGTGCTTATTTGAGGATTGTGTGGAATTAAGCTGGCTATCTGAGGACTTGATCCAGAGGAGAGGTCTCTTGTGTCAGAGGCATCAGAGATCCATCCATGAACATTAGTCAGACTAGAAATTGCATCTTTATCTGAATTTTGTAAATTTTCTGTTTTTGCATTTTCTACACATGCATCAACTTGACTTGCTGACTGTGTTTTCTGTAATATACTTTCATCCTTCTCACTTCTTTCAGCATTCACATTCTCAGAAGCAGATATAATTTCTAAGCTTGCAGGTGCTCTGAGTTTTGGAGCATCATTTCCATATGATGCCCACTGTGAGATTCCAGGATGACTAGGGGAATCCAGCAATAGCCCAGCTAGGGCAAGTTTCTTTGCATTTATATACTGTTCTGGAATCTTATGTTGAACATTTGATGTTGCATAGTTCCTACGCCATACGACACATCCAATTAGATCATCTTGCTCCTTGATTATATTGTCAATATTCTTGATGAAACCATATTTAGCGAGCATGTGAATCATGGTCACATCAGGTGGACATACGTAAAGATCAACCCCTGCGGCAAGCTCTGCAAATCCCACCCTTTCTCCTTGCTTGTAGGAATTGGCAATCTGTTTTCAGTCAACAACGTTTAATGGAAACAGTATAAATGATCCATCAAAAAAAATTATGAAACAAAATCCCAAAAACTTGTGATGTGCTTACCTCCTGCATGCCCGAGATTCCAGCATCAGAAGAACCTGCTTTCCAACGAATTGAAATCACCTGTGATTACAAGAATAAAATGAGTCTAAATATAATACAGAATTATTGAATTCTTTAAGTACACAAATCTAATAGAGTAAATCTCTCATTCAAACCACTTCCTCCCTGTCTGATTAATTGTCTTTCATTGTCATCAGATATCAAGGAAATCAAAAAGGGGTAGGCATGATGGTCCAAGGTGTTACAAACTATGTTCCCTTGGGACATGTCCCCTACCAATCATAACCCTGTCCCCCCTATTTGGCGATGAAGAACGGGTAGGAAATGTTCCCAGCCCATCCCCTATTTTGCAAAAAATAATTGCTGACATCCCCAGTATTTTGTTAGGTGGGACCCCTGGGTATGTTAGGGGACAACCCAAGCACATTTTAGTTGCTTTTCTTCTTAAACTAACAACCTCTCGATGCCTGTTTGTTTTATGACATGCCCATCTAAGGCTTACAAAGAAAAAAAATGGAACTTGTGTTCGCCATGAAGGTCTGTAGCTTTGAGATTCTGACCAAGTAATAGACAAATGATTAATCATGATCATAAAATCCAAATATATATCCCCTATTGTAGATCTCTGCATCTTCACAGTTGATGTCACAATCAAAGATTATCTTGTATATATCAGTATGTGTATGTATGTGCATGCCTGCATGGGCATATATGTATGTATGTCCATGTATACATGGCTGTATGTGTGTGTGTGTATATATGGCCATGTATGTATGTATGTATGTGTTGTGAGGTTTTCACACCATCGCCCCAAAATATTTGGGGACCCCCAATATTTTTTTTTTGAGCAAGCCTTGGCAATTTTTCCTAGATCCGAGAGTTTGGGTGCCTTAGCGAATTCTTGGGCGATCCAGAGGTTTTGAAATGAAAATTTTACACCTGGGATATTTTTGAAGTGCTTGGGAGGGTATAGCTTGTTTTCACCTTGTGTGAAACATTGATTTTCCTAAACAGTTGATTTTGTCTTTAGGCCAAACGAAATTCAATAGGAATATTTTATTTCGATTGTTAAAAAAATATCTGGCAGGGCAAATTTGCAAAATTTTCAGACTAAGATGAATTTTGAAAATTGATGAAATTGAAGAACTCGAGATTTTCAAAATTTAATTGTGAAATTGGATATTTTTGGGAAAATCTTGTAAAATTTTTTTGGTGGAGAAAAATGGAAATTAAAGAATAAATTTAAAGTTGCCAATTAGAGATAATAAATTGCAAAAATAAAAAAGGATAAAATTGCCAAATGGAAATTAAATTGCAAAATGATTTTTGGGTTGCAAAATAATAAAAAATTAATTTTGGTTGTCATGATTAAATGCATTAAAATCATATTTTTTTGGGCTAAATGTTTGTAATTTAGAAATTTAAATTGGGCCCCTTTGTGTGTTAAATTCAACATATTTTAAGGCCTAGGAGGTGTGAAATTCAAGGCAAGTTATTGGGTCCACAATGGGGAGGGTTTAAAGCTATATTGGAGGCCTAAATGACCTTTTTTCAAAATTTCAATTTTAGGGCCTATGATAATTTCGGATTTGGCTAATTTAAACCGATAATTTTGCACTAGGTTGACCCAATTTTAAATTAAAATAAAATCCCCTAGGGCTGGGCAATTTATTTCATTTAATTCATGTTTAATTTGGCAATTTTAATTTTTTGTTTTTCCCTCCTACAAAGTCGGCCTTGTTTTTTTTTTTGGAGGCAAAATTTGGTATATAAGGGGAGCTCTCCCCCACTTCATTTCACCATCTCATTCACTTCTCTCATTTTCTATTGGCAGCAAAAAGCAGTCCAAAAAAGCAGAGCGAAAAAGCAGTCCGAAAAAGCAGAGCGAAAAAGCAATCCGAAAAAGCAGTCCGAAAAAGCAGATCCGAAAAGCAAATTCGAAAATTGGAGAGTTTGATGAAGAGAAGAAGCTTGAGTTGACGCAAATCAGATTTGTAATAGAAGAATTTATTGATAGAAGATTCATAGCAATCAGATTTTGAGAGTGAATTGGAGAAGGGGAGATTTTCTTGTGGAGATAGAAGATTTTGAAGATCAAGCCCAGCTAATTGCATAGACAAAGGATTCCTAGCCCTTGTTGGTGAGTGGCCTATCTTTTCCTCTCTCTTTAATTGCTTTCATTTCATTGGTGCTAGTTTAGGTGTTGAAAACTAATTTCAAGAGTAGAGTTAGGTGTTTGAATATTAAGTAGATTACTCGATTGTCTTGATTGGCTTTTTTCCCTCAAGTTCTCGCTTGCATTTCATCATTGCATTTTATCTTAGGCGAAGATTTGGAGTGATAAGTGTAGCCCATCTTAAGGTAACGGCGAGGAGTGATAAGTGTAGTATTCCACCCCTAGGCGAAGATTGGAGTGATAAGTGTAGTCCATTTTAAGGCAAAGGCGGGGAGTGATAAGTGTAGTTTGCATCATTGCATTGCATTTCATTTTAGAGAGAAGATTGCAATGATAAGTGTAGTCCATCTTAAGGTAACGGCGGGGAGTGATAAGTGTAGTATTCCACCCCTAGGCGAAGATTGGAGTGATAAGTGTAGTTTCACCAGCATTGTAGAAAAGGCGGGGAGTGATAAGTGTTTAGGATGGCTGATGTTAATGCAAGCAAGCGACCCAAAGGAATTAATGCTGAAATAGGAGACAAGGAAGTCATGATACCCAATTCCAACTTCCGATCAAAATTGAAATACGTCGGAGACACCAACATTGGTACCTTTGATATGATTCAATTAAGAGAAAGGTTGAGAGACAGCTAGTCCCCTGTGGCAAAGAAGATCAATCAATATGGATTTGTACAAGGAAGTGTTCAGTCTACCCTAGCAGCAAACATGATACAGCAAATCAGAGTGCAGCGACTTCATTGTGCTTCTCAATCAAATTCCAGGCTCTACTAAAGCATGAATTTAGAGTTGCAACTTAAATAGTACAAAATCGGGGGCAAATCTACATGGGGTCCTACTTCTTCAATTCGGGTGCAAGACTACTAGTGATGCTTTGCCAGTCGAACCAAATCTAATCTTGGGGAGATGCATTGCACCACTATGGTTGAGGCAAGTACTTATGCCAAAAGGGCAAGGTTGTGGCAGTTCGAACAGTTGAAGGCAGTCAAGGGTTAACCAAGGAGGAAAGCATTGATGAAAGCAGTTGATGAACTCAGTGATGGGTGGATTGTGGAACAATCAAGGAGATATGGTGAGGACAGGTGCCCCAAAACCCAAAGTTATTGAAACAAGGATGCATGCATGCAGATTAAATCCAAATAGGAAGGTTAAAAATGGCAAAGTATTGAAGCAAGGTGGAAAGTGATTGAAAGGTTGAGAGAGGTCAAGTTTGATTTCAAGGCGGTGGCTAAGAGCAAGGCTCTTAAATTGCACAAGGTTCACACCTAGGCAAGCCACCAAGGTCAAGGCAAGATTATCCCAAGTGCATGGAGACCTTAATCTTTTAAGGTCAAGACATCAAGTACAAGCAAGTTCAAATGGTGGTGAGAAAATTTCTAAGGACAAGCTCAAGCATCCAAGGCTTCATCTCATCTCAAGGATTAATGAACTTTATAAGACAAGGTTGATGAGGTGGCAATTTCATGTGCATGCAATCAAATCATGCCAAGTGTCCTATGTTCTCATTGGTTGACAGATTATTGTAATTTTCTCATTGGCCCACAAAGTTGGTGCCCTCATGTAATTGGTTGAAAAATTGTAACCCTAATTAGGGTTTGTAAGGTTTAATCTTGGCCATTGATTTTGCCTCTTAATCTTGGCCACTCGTTGTAATTTTGAGCCTCTATATAAGGCTATTTGTACTCATTTGTAAAGAGAGTTATGTTGGAGAATTGTTGCCAAAATACTATCAAAATTGTTCTCTATTCATTGTTGTGACTTGCATGGTGGATATACATGATCATTTTGGTGTATTTGCATGGTTCCTCTCATCTCTCAAATTAAAGTAGGATTTCATTTCAAAGTTGTTAAAGTAAGGATAGAAGTAGATGGCTAGTTGTATGGTGATATTGGTGAATGTTTGATAGGGATCTATATACTAGGCCACTAGCACCTTAGCGGCTTGTTGAGGAGCCTTGTGTGGTAATCTAGTCTCATTCCCCTTGAATCATTGCATCTATGGAGGTAGAGCCGCTGGCAAGCTTTCATTGGGTTGATCCCCGTCCATTTGCCAATCTTTCCATTCCATAGGAGTAGTAGCAAAGCAAGAAGTGGTTTAGTAGTGAGAAGTTGGAGAAATAAAGTTGAAAGTGGTAAATTGGAGAAAGTCATTGAGTATACATTGCAAAGCTAGATCTCATCATTAGGAGAATTTGACATCCTCAAGTGAACAACGTAAGCCTGCCGAAGTGATTACCAGCAAATCACATTTATATAACTGAGTTAGTATCCACAGGTGTAAGGAACCTTGGAGTATCCTTGTATACTTTTCAAGAGAGGGTTGAGTGTTTGGTACGCCGTATCAAGTATTCAATTGCTATATGTTATGTAGTGGTACAAAACTGACATCAACAGTATGTATGTATGTACAAGGCTGTATGTGTGTGTGTGTGTATATATGGGCATGTATGTATGTATGTATGTATGTGTATGTTTGTACATATATGTGTATGTACATAAATATATAAAGAATATCCTAATTCCTATTTGATTTTCCCTCCTCACAAAGGTTCTTTAAAAAAAAAACCTCTTCAATTGATAGTTGTCCCATAAAAACTTGCCTTAGAAAAAACCAACCCAGAAATACATCTCCCCGTCACCTACAATCTCAGTCCTGGAAACTTGGGAGAGCATAGGGTACAAAAGATTCAGATTCTGTCTGTTCCATAGATGTAAATGATATCAATGACTTAATTCAAAAGAGAGGTATCTAGCATCAGAGGCATAAATTTCTCATTTAGACCTCTTCTTTCCTGTTGAATTAATTATCTTCATTATCACATTACATATCAACGAAATCAAAAGAGGGTAAACAAGTATTTTGGCCCAGGTGTTACAAAAGATTCAGATTCAGTCTATTCCAATACATTTACAAGCAGACTCGAATAGACTTATTTCCAGTGATAGCAGCCACACAAAAGGAAAACTCTTCCCTCAAAGCTTGGAGGAGAAATTTTCTTTTCAAGAACAATTTTAAAAAAAATGTGGATTATTAAACTGTGAGGTGTTCGATATTTGACTCTCTTATAATGACCATTTTTCCCTTAGTTATTACTTCTATATGACATTTCTTTGATGTACATTGGTAATAATCACAAGGTAAGAAACCTCACAAAACACACAAGCACCTCTAAGCAATGTTAGTACCAAATAAGAGAATACTAATGCATCATCTTGGGGAAATCAAGGTGGACAACTTTGGGAGACATTTGAGGAGTACTCGCAGATTTTACTTGGAATTCTTTTAATTTTTTGAAGATTTTGATTCTTGAGCTGGACAGACTTGGGAGTCAAACATCCGTGCTAAATAACCCAGCTATCTGCCTCTTGGAGGTCCACACGAGCCCTATGTGTTGAGAAAGGCACAGTCATGATGACATGGAGCATGAGAGGGTTGCTGAAATTGGTTTTAAATTCCATTCACCATAGATGTTTACTCTTCAGTTTTTTTTGTTGATCTTGTCCTTCAGCTTCTGGTTTTCCAGTGATCTCAATGATAGATTAAGATAAAAAATAAGGCACCAGAAATTCCATGCAGTTGAACATTAAAACACATAGAAGGTATCTACTATGCATGTTTTCTGTGGTTTAGCAGTCCAATCCTATTTATACGCTTCTTGGCAATCTAACTAGTCTATTAGAGATTCTAAATAAATTTTTGAAGTTACTTAGAACACTTGAACAATTTATGAGGACGACCATAGTTAAAGAAGCCATATTCTCAAGCGCGAATCACACCTTGAAGAGTCGGAGAAAACTGTCCCCTAGGTGAAAACTAATCACTGCATCAGAAACCAGAACATCCCAATAGAGATGTGTTGAATCAACTTCAAGTAGTTTAATAGCTGTATTACCTCACTCTCAGATAAGCATGGATGTTCACAGAGATCATGGTGATAGTACGTGATCAAGCACAATAAAGGAATCGCAAAATATGTTTTGTTTTTTAAAATTCATGCAGCACTAATCAACAAATATAATATGCTTACATTACCATATGTTTACATATATAGATTGAGCGTGCTATCTTAACAAAGAAATTATTTGCATGATTTTATCAAACATAAATAATTTTCTATGATGACAAAATGGGAATGATGTAACGGAAATTTTAAAAACTTACAATTTTCTAAGGTCAAACAATACTTCAAGACAGAAATGCCTCCTCACAATCCTTCTAATTAATGTTGAATAGCTCTAATAGGAAGCAATATGCCAAAATTATTTAAGTTAAATACTAAGTTTGGAATTTGTTGACATGCCTATACATTTCTAGAAGTCCAGAGGCTCTGAACATTGAAATAATACCACTTTTACAAAGATTGTAACATGTTGGAACAAATCCGTTTGTTGAGCCTATTTATATTCTGAGTTTATATCATGGAATCTTTAGGTTGTTTCAGGTCAATTCATCATTTTTCCTTCATTAATTCCAGATGCTCTACTTTGACATAATCATTAGCATTGTGTGCTAGTTATGGTGAACCTATGAATGTCATTGTAAGAGCAGTAGCTGTATCATGTGATGAGCATATACCTCTTGATATTTATTTATTACAGTCTGCTACATACATTTTCAGAAAATATATTTACTGCAGCATGGTCCCAGGCTTATGTCTCTGGGCCACTTATGTCTTGGGCCTGTGTCAATATACATTTCATTGTGATGTTCTATAATATTCATATTGTAAAATAGGGCAAATTGAATTGTACTTAACATGTATAATACTATAAATAAAGGGGACAATTTACTTGTGGACTAGGATGGAAAGAATTGACGCTTTTAATTAAAGGTCTGAACATCTTCTATTCCATAAGTATCGAGTGGTTCCACATTAGTATCTAAAATTGAAAGGGTTGGGCAGTTGCAAATGGAAGGTTTTTATTCCAACCACTTAACCACATCTCTCAGATAATTATAATCCACCAAGGTTCTAGCAAAAGAAGAAAACTATTGGAAAAAACTTAAGGAAAGCAGTTGAAATCAACAAATATCCAGAAATTAGCTCTCTTCATCCTGATGATGGATCACCAGAGTGATCCGAAACGTTGATGTTAAAATCTTGCACACGATTTAATCTAGAAACTCCAAATATCTTGATATCACGGATCGTGGAAATCTCTTATCATTAACAAATATCCACTTATTCTGAACATTGAACAAAGATGAAGGTTGGTGTTGTGACCTTTTCACACCATTGCCCCATTGCAAAAGAGGACACCCTATTTTGCTTGGTAGATTAGTAGTTTGTTTTGTTTAGTCTTAGTTTGGTAGCAATTTTAAAGTCTCAGGTGTTGATAAGGTATGAAGTTTGGGCAATGTAGAGATGCAAGCCAACTCCTAGTTTGCAAGTCAGGATCTTTGAGAGAGTTAGAAGTTCCAATAATCAAGCCATAGTCCAAACACTTAGTGGATTTTCGGTTCCCTTGAGTGATTTGACCAATCAATCATGAAATTTCTGACCTGATCTTGAGCAAATTTCTAAAGCGTATCAGATTTCCAATCTGCATTTGAAGAGATGATTGCAAGACAATGTCAAAATCCAATCACATGTCTAATTTCCAACCAGCACATGGGAAGTTCTCCTAAGAATGGTTCAAATTCCGATCTTGCATTTTGAAGTGAAAATCCAAAAACAAGATGAGATCTTTTCATGGTGAGTTTCAAACACTCAGCAACATTTTTGAGTTGATTTCGATGAAAATTCCCAGCAAACTCAGGAATTCTGATCTCCTTTGGGATAAAATTCCTCAGAAGGTCGGAGATCCAACCTGTCTTGGAAAAAACTTCCTAACCAAGGTAGGAAATCGAACCTCCTTCAAGACAAATTCCCAAGCATATGTTGAAATCCAATTTGCATAGTCATGAGGAGACTTCCGGTCATGGCAAAATCAAGTGTTGTCAATGAAATTTACAAACTCAACTTGAACGCCATGCCTTTGTTCAAGAAAGCATCAAACTTTCAACCAACATTGTGCAAAATCCTAACAAGGATGAGAATTCCGATCTGAATGTTGAAGTGAAAATCCAAGAATAAGGTGAAAAATCTGATCTTTCCGCGGTGAATTTCATACACTAGCGAATTTTTTCAGTTGACCTCAATGTGAATTCCTAAGGAAGGTCAGAAATCCGACCTCCTTCAAGACAAAATCCCATGAACATGTTGAGATCCGCCCAACAACAAATTGAAAATCCAAACGAAGGGAGGAAATCCAATTCAATCTTGGAATTGGCCATGGACAATGAAGATCTATCCAAGTCCAAATCCTAACTAAGGTCGAAAATCCAACCTCTCTTGGGATTGAGTTCAAATTACTTTTGAGGAAATTCATCCCCCATTGAACAGAAATTTGAAGTACAAAGGAAGTCAGCCTATAGAGAAGTGTACAAATTGCAAAAAAATGAAATCCAATGAGCAAGTCAGCCCTCTCTAACCCTAACAGACATGTCTATTGGAAGGGAGGCATATAAAGGAAAGATCGAACGCCTCATTTCAACCATAACTCAATGCAAATCAAGATTGAATTAGTTAAGTACAGAGCAAAGAAGAAGATGAACTAAGGGCCCGTTTGGTACATGGAATATGGGCACTAATTCTGGAATACCATTTTCCAATTATTGTCTTCCGTGTTTGTGTCCATCTAAATAAGTTGGAATTGGAATTTCGGAATTCCAATTTTGCCCACAAAATGGGCATTCCGTCGTCCACTTGAAAAGGTGGAATTAGAATTAGAGGCTCTAATTCCCATTTTCGAATGCCAATTTTTAAAACTGTCGGGTTCGCGTGCAAAGTATAAATTTTTGAGGTCCGCATTTTGACCGTTCATTTTCACCATTGTCTTGGGATAATTTTCGAGCTCCCGTTTGGTTTTCACCGCACTCTACAACACCTAGTCTGCAACTCGACTACTCGTTTGGTTTTCACCGCACTCTGCATCACCTACTCTGCAACTCGACTACTCTGCAACACGACTAGTCTGCAACTCGGCTAAACTTTGCAAAGAGGGATAATTTTTGGGGTTGCGTGGGAGCTTCATTGTCAGGTAAGTCTGGACACTTTCTCTTGCATTATTTCCTCTTCGCTCTATCGCCTACCTGACCCTAGGGTTTGAAGGTGTTCAATGATATCTGTGAGAAATGTTTGATATTAAAAATGTCCTGTTTACGTCTGAGATCAATTGGATTACTACAAGGGTTTTGAATAGAAGGGTTTATTTTTTATTGTCTCAGTTGAAGACAAGACTTAATGCTCCTTGCAGGAAATCTTTGTTACTCTTTGCTGTATCGCCTACCTGACCCAAGGGTTTGAAGGTGTTCAGTGATCTCTGTGAGAAATGTTTGATATTAAAAATGTCCTGTTTACGTCTGAGATCAATCGGATTACTACAAGGGTTTTGAATAGAAGGGTTTATTTTTTATTGTCTCAGTTGAAGACAAGACTTAATGCTCCTTGCAAGAAATCTTTGTTACTCTTTGCTCTATCGCCTACCTGACCCTAGGGTTTGAAGGTGTTCAGTGATCTCTGTGAGAAATGTTTGATATTAAAAATGTTACACATCCACGCTGTGTACAGCAGTAACTTACCCTAACTTCAGTGCTACAACAAACACTTTTTTTCTACATCTCCCATGAAATTATCTTGGGTCTCTACCAAGCTTCATGTTTGGAATACCAAGCACCAAGAACATCAATATCATCCTTCACACACCCCAAATCCACTCGAAATCTGCAACCTATATTATCACACCTGTAACTCCACCCAAATTTATTCTTGTTACACCTGCTACAACTAAAACTCCCCCCCGTCCCCATAATAAGCTTCACAGTATGCTCCAAATTAAGTCCTTGTTTAATAGTGACAGTGACAGTTCTCTTTTTACAGTCACAATTTGACTGTGACTGTAAAAAGAGAACTGTATCCTTTTTACTTTGAATGTATTGGTACTGAACCATGCAAATATGGGCTCATTGCCACTTGAATGTATTGGTATTGGTACTAAACCATGTTAACTAGTAGTCTCATAAACATGTTACGATATATAACACCAGTTTCAGTTGAAGATAGTTTATAATTCTGTGGTCATTCAACCACTTATGACTGTCCTCATTACAATATGGTCGCAACATGAATTACACAATTCATGTATATCTGATAATGTTCCCAAAATTATGCTTAGTCTAAATCTCACCCTCATTTTGATCAAGTTTGACAAAGAAAGTCAGTCATATACACTTTTCTGACTTGAGATCTAAACCGCAAACATGGCTATTGCCTTTCCGCTCTGATTTGGGAGCGAAAATATGCATATAAAAGAATGATAGGCTACACTCTATAATGCCCAAAGAAGAGAGAGGCTTCACCATTGCTTTTTGCATATGCTTTCCTTCTCACTTCCATCCCTTTTGCTTTATATTAGGTTGTAAGGCAATTAGGTGACCCTAACAAACATCATTTGCTTGCATTTACAAATGCCATTTGTCTACCTCATTTGCCTAATAAAAGAAAAGCAAAATCCACTTTTCATGTAGGATTATTTACCCTAAACCCTTATTTTGGGTACTTTTTATTTATCTTCTTTTTTATATCATTTTGTGTGAGTGTTCATTTTTGTTGATCTTTAAAATTTGAACTTAACTCCTTTCAAATAAATTTCAACTTTCAATTCATTCATTCATTCTCGTGTTGAAGTCAAATTTACAAGTGTATAAATGACTCAATTTAGTTTCAAAATAAACATGGTTCTCATGTTTGAAAGTTCGAATTGTATAAGAAGCCCAAAACAATTCATTTCCCATCAATCATTCTAATCATTTCCTACACCAAAGCATTCAAATTGTGTGCTTAAGTCAAGTGTAAAAGAACATCACCTCTAGATCATTTCATTGATCCAGTGTTCCCTTTGCTCCAATTTTAATTGATTTAGCACTCCTCTTGATCCCTTTTTAGTTGACCTTTACAAATTGAATTAATATCTCCTTAAAATATTTTCAACTCTTAATTTATCAATTCTTATATTCAAATCAAATTCTCAAGCACATAAATGACTTAGTTTAGTTATAGAACAAATTTTACTCTCATGTTTGAAAACTCAAATTTTATGATTAGCCCAAGCCAATTAATTTCCAACTAGTCATTCTTGATCATTTCCTATAGCAAAGCATTCAAACTTTGTGTCTTAGTCAAGTAGAAAAAGACATTGCCCCTAGGTCATTTCATCAATTTAGTGTTCCCTTTGATCCAAATTTATTTGATATATATTTTTGTGTAGATCAATATCTGGTGATGTAATTACATCTTTTCTTTCCTATTTATGCAAAATAATTACATTTTAGAACTATGGTAGAGAATATTGTCATAGTAACTTTATTGATAGAGAGACATCTAATTCAGTCGAGCTTCCTCAATTTTATATATAATTTGTTATGGACTGTTTTTCATTTTGGAGTATCGGTCGAATGAGAAAGTTGGCTACATATAGAGGTCCCTTTTAAAGTCTTTATAGTTAGCAAGTCGGGTAAGATCATGTACTACCAAACTGGTTTGAAACTTCAAGATGGTCACTAATACTTGGCAACGTCTTCAATCAGCATTCTCACACCAATATACTTGGCAACGTCTGATATGCAACTTCTTTATTTGATTGATCACTGTCATTTCATTGTTATTGATGACAGCTTTACATAAAAGACCACTATCCAATTACTGTGCTTGTTCACTATTACAAGGCCTTTGTTCTGGTTCATATTCAACTGGTCATATCCACCTTCTCTTTGTCATTCATAGCCTCATGTCTTTTCATTTCTGCTGTCTTCACTCATTGGTTATTGAATTTTCATTCCCTTGCATGTTCTTTATTGTCCTTCTATCTTCAATATTGCTTTGAACACATGCACTTTGACCATCACGGTCTCTTTCAAGCTTGTATACCTTCTTGAATTTCTCAAAATTGATCCCATCACAATTTCGATAGAGCCATGTCTCTAGTTTACCTTTGGAATTGATGCATTTTGTAATCTTGAAAGAGATTGGCAATCATTTGGGTAATTTTGTAGGGATAGAGGAGGATTTTTTATCATTTTATGATGTTATTATCTCAGTAGATATGGATATTATCATTAAAAATCTAGAAACAAATGAGGATATAAACAAAAAAGGGGATGTGCATGTAGATGGTACTTCTAATAGAGAGGATCAAATACACGATGACATTCCCCATGAATTTAACCTTCCATTGAACAGTGATATGATGAGGATGGGTTTTAGATTAAATACCAATATAGCAGAAGTCGATGCACATCAAGAACACATTCACAGTATGCTCCACATTAAGTCCTTGTTTAATAGTGACAGTGACAGTTCTCTTTTTACAGTCACAGATTGACTGTGACTGTAAAAAGAGAACTGTATCCTTTTTACTTTGAATGTATTGGTATTGAACCATGCAAATATGGGCTCATTGCCACTTGAATGTATTGGTATTGAAGTATTGGTATTGGTACTGAACCATGTTAACTTGTAGTCTCATAAACATGTTACGATATATAACACCAGTTTCAGTTGAAGATAGTTTATAAGTCTGTAGTCATTCAACCACTTATGACTGTCCTCATTACAATATGGTCGCAACAGAATTATTCAACCACATAGCCCATATGGGGACAGTCATAAGTGGTTGAATGAGGAGAGTCACATAGCCCATATAATTCTGTGGTCATTCAACCACTTATGACTATCCTCATTTGTGACTGTCCTTGTCAGCAGGTAAAGTATGAACTAAATAAAGTTATTTTTTTCTCAATTAATTTATGGTCACTTACATTGTTCTGTGGTACTTTCTCTTGATGGTAATTACTTTCATCATCAACCAAATCAGCAGATACCATATTCCCTTTCTTGTCTACATATGCTGTATACTCAACCTACAACTCTATTATGCATTATAGTTGGGTGTTTTCTTATGTTGTTTGGTGATTCTTTTGTTGGTATGTTTAGGTAATTGATGGATCTCATTGATGATATTGAACTTGAAGGACAATTTATGAGGAGGAGAAGACTCCTGCCTGTTCTTGTAGTTCTTCTTGCCACCCTTGTCGCAACCATAGCAGTGTCTGTAAAAGAAGGTAGTCGAAATATGCGTAAGCGGAAAAGAGATGTAATTCCTTTTTATAAGTGTATTATCAACTCCAATGAGACAGATTGCTTTAACCAAATACGCATGAGTAGACAATCCTTCTTTAAACTAGCCAATATTTTAAGGCAAAATGAAAGCATCAGAGATACAGAAATCCTCGCGTTAGAAGAACAATTAGTCATGTTCCTCCATACTCTTGGCCACAATCTGAGGAATCGTAAGATTGCCCATAACTTTGGGCACTCCGGAGAGACGGTAAGCCAATACTTCCACAAGGTCTTGAAGGCTATCTTAGCGCTCCATTCGGATTATTTTATACCCCCTAGTCCAAACACTCCTCGGGAAATCAGTGGGAAGAACCGTTTTGATCCATATTTCAAGGTATATCTCCCAGTGGATCAAATTTTTTTGATTGAGTTGTAATCCTATTATTGCATGTTCATTAGATTATGATTTTTCTGACTACAGGACTGTGTGGGAGCAATTGATGGATCCCATATACCAGTCACTATGGATGTCAACGTGCAACCTAAATATCGCGATAGAAAAGGCAACTTGTTGCAGAATGTTATGGGAGTGTGTTCATTTGATTATAAGTTTCAATACATCCTTGCTGGTTGGGAAGGGTCTGCTGCAGATAGCCGTGTTCTAGCTTCATCTCTATCTAGAGCAGATCAACTAGTAGTTCCCCCAGGTTTGTAAAATATGATTATATTACTGAAGCCTACGAAAAATAAGACAACATTATAACAATGACAATTTGTTTTGTTTAGGTAAATATTATTTGGTCGATGCTGGATATCCAAACGTACCTGGATTTCTCGCGCCTTATTGGTGCACACGCTACCACCTAAAGGAGTTTTCAAGAGCAAACCCAATAAACACCCCAGAAGAGTTGTTTAATCATCGACACTCCTCACTCAGGAATGTAATAGAGCATACATTTGGGATTTTGAAGCAGCGTTTTCCTATCTTGAAGCATGCGACGTCTTATCAAATCAAGACACAAACAAGGATTGTTTTGGCATGTTGCATACTTCACAACTTCATTGCGATAGAGGACGGCCTTCCATCCGAGGTAGAATTTGAAGAGGAAGATGGTCGTGATCGGATAGATGTATCAGTGCTTGAGACATATGGGTTGAGCCAGCGTGAAAGAGATGATTGGGGGAAATTTCGAGATGAAATAGCAAGAAGGATGTGGGAAGACTATAGATCTCGCTCTTAGTCGGTTGAATAACTACTATGGCACTGTTTAAACTTTAATGTCAGATTTCATAAATTTCACGAACTGATATTATATATTAAAGCCGTTACAGCATATGTAGTGCTGTCATGTTATATTCAATGTTGTTATATTCAATGTTGTCATGTTATATTTAATATTGTCATGTTATATTTAATGTTTACATCTACGTATATGCCTGTTTGCATATGTTTACATTGCAATTGACAAGTCATCCCTAACTTAGATTTAGATCTGATCATCAACATTGCGTTATGACATATTGTAGAGTTGTCGTGTTATATTCAATGTTATATTTAATGTTCTCATGTTATATTTAATATTTTCATGTTATGTTTAATGTTGTTATATTTAATGTTTACATCTACGTATATGCCTCTACATTGCGTTATGACATATTTAGTGCTGTCAAAAGAAGTGGGCAACTCATGTTGTGCGTGCCTCAGGTATGTCTACGGATGTACTGATGAACATGGATGCTGAGGTTGAAGTGATACATCCAACTTCTTCCAAGAAGGTATTTTGGACAAAAGAAATGGAACGCAAGTTGCTAGACTTGCTACAGGAGCAAGTGCAGCTTGGTAAAAAAGCTAACGACGGTTTCAAGAAAGAGGCTTGGACCGCCCATTGAAAGGAGGTTCAATAACAAGTTGAAAATGAAGCTATCGAAGGATAACTTCAAGAACAAGCTGAAAACTTGGAAGCAAGGCTACAGGGTAATGAAAGACTTGAGGAATACAAGTGGCTTGGCATGGAATGAGAGTACCCAAACTATGGATGCCGATGATAGTGTTTGGGACGAGTTGTTGAAGGTAACATGGTCTTAAAATCTACTTTTAAGTTGAATATATCTTTTTAAGTAATGAAAGACAATAATGAATTCAATTGTTATGCCATCATGCAAAGAAAGGAATTTAAAAATGCCAGAATGTATAAGAGGCAGCCGTTTCAATACTACAATGAATTATCCTGTATTGTTGGGAATGACATAGCTGAGGGCACTGCAGCTGGAACAGCTCAAGAGACAGAGGAAGATTTCAATGATGAGGAAGATTTCACTTATCCTGTATCGATACTGCATCTTTTGAGACTGCTGCTGATTTGGCTAGTGATAGTATGGATACACAGCCATCGAACCAATCTAGTGCAAGCGGCAGAGACAACCCTTCAGCATCATCAAGGAGGACAAAGAGGAAGAGGGGAAGCATTGTAGGTTCCTTGGATTCGATTTGTGAAGTGATCAAAGATATGTCTGCAGGCATTACAGCAAGCCTTACAGAGCCTCTGAAAGTGGATAGAATATCATCTGGAATGAAAACTGATGCAGCGGATATGTATAAAGCACTTAAAGCAATCCCTGACCTTAGCAAGGGTACTATGCTTGATGCATATGATACTCTTTCGCATGATACTGCAGCAGCCGTAGGGTTCTTGACAATGACTGAAGGGGAGAGAGTCAGATATATTATACGGAAGTTTGGAGGACTTTAGTTGATCCATGTTTATTTGATCCATGTTTCAAATCAAAACTAATGTTTCATATTAAAACAATCAGACTTGTGGATTTAATCTGTTGTTTTTAAAATCTGATCTTGTGATGGATTTAATTAGAATTATGGATTTAATCTGCTGTTTTTAATTAGCATTCTAAGGTTGAGTTTTGGCCTTGATAGATGTATCTGATTATGTACTCTGTTATGTATCTGATTATGTATCTGATTATAAATCATTCATTCCTTAGATTAATCAAACTGTCAGTTTCTTTTCAATCAGCATATTCCCAGATTTGCAGATTTATCCATGACTACTTATCTCATCTATAAATTTGTTCATTAACACTTCTGTAACTATACATTTGTCATCTTTAACATATTAATAATTAGACTTGACATATGACCATATTTTTGGTCATGCTGTCATGCAGTTGCTCAGATAATAGTATTTTATTATCATTTATAAAACAAAGACCCACATTCTCCTAAATTTTCTTGTGTATTCTTTAGTTTGCCGATCTGCTGTTGTCTTTTCATTAGAAGTGGATTGTTTGACTTCTGATATAACTCCTCCAGTGCTTCACCTAAGATGAGTACATCAATAAAATAATTTCCTATTTAGGATTTTGGGCTTCAAACCTTCAGGTTTCTCCTCTAGTCTCATGCTTCGCTTCTTGAGGTTAAGTACATGGCATCAATCTATTAATTTGAATGTATCCTGATTCCATGCAATACCCCTGAGATCTCACCCAAGTGGATGGCATCAATCTAGGAACAGATATATGAATTATGATAAATTAGATGAACGTGCACAGAGAATTTACAGTCATAGTTGAAAACACAATTGGTTATTTGTTTTAGGATTTTATATTGGATGGCAATCATTTAGGTTCGAGGTGCCCTGAAGCTTGAGATGCATGTTGAAGATTCTCATGATGACTAGATCCTTTTGGAAACATGCTTGCCCTTTTTGGGCTGATTCTATTCTTGCTTAGGCTGCACCAGAGCATTTTCCAACTTCTATTTTACTCTCACTGTTCCCAGGCTTGCATATTGAGGTCTTCCCTCAGCCATAATGAGCTTGAGAATTGGCCAAGCCCTTTGCCATAATAAGCCATCTTTTCTTGTATTAAAGATCGTATATCAAAAATTACAGATTACAACCATATGTAACTGTTGTATCATCCTAAAAGATAGTATATGACCGTGTAGGGTCAACATTGTTACTTTATGCTGTCCTGAATACCATTACAAAACAGGGATAGTGTTGCTTACATTATCTACAACTAAGATTAACCAATTCTAATATAGTATACTTCAAAGTTTAAAGTTCCTAATAACATAATAGAAATTTCTTCTACCACAGGAGTGAATATTCAATGGTGGATCTATAACAAACATCATCGTTGGATCTGTCTCCACTGTGAACATCTCTACATAGTTCTGGTAGACAATTCAGCATCAGTGGTTGCACATCTGCTGTCTTTGCCGAAATGAAGTTGAACTATAAATTAACACCAACAGCATTTGTAAGTTTTTCAAGTACTTCCCCTACCACATGCAAGCTTCCAATAACATGGGAGGTTGACTCGGGGTCATCCACTACAGTCATGCGAACCTTGGGAGGTCCATCAGTTCTTCCAGCAAGATCATGGAGAAGGCTGATGTATTGGAGAAGGCTGATATAATGGACAAATATATCAGTCCTTTGATATATTTGTCCATTATATTGACATGATTACTTTCATGATTGAATGGTTTGACCCATAAATTACAGACTTGGGAGTTTGAGGGATTGTTCATTGTTTAAGGCTTATGGTTGAACATAATTTCTGCTATTTTTGAGTGCAAGGCTGATTCACTAGTTTAAGAATGAACAATCTTAAACTAGTGAATCACCCTTGCACTCAGGCTGATTCACTGTGAGATGTCCTCATTTGTGACAAGGACAGTCACAAATGAGGACAGTCACTATAAAGACAACATGATAATGTACAGTCAGTGTAACATGGATCAGTACCAATACCAATACATTCAAGTGGCAGTGAGCCCATATTTGCATGGTTCAATACCAATACATTCAAGTGGCAATTACACAAGGAACAGTCACTGAGATGTCCTCATTTGTGACAAGGACAATCACTGTAAAGACAACATGATAATGTGCAGTCAGTGTAACATGGATCAGTACCAATACCAATACTTCAATACTTCAATACCAATACATTCAAGTGGCAATGAGCCCATATTTGCATGGTTCAATACCAATACATTCAAGTGGCAATTACACAAGGGACAGTCACTGTGAGATGTCCTCATTTGGTATTGAAGTATTGGTATTGGTACTGATCCATGTTACACTGACTGTACATTATCATGTTGTCTTAAACAATGAACAATCCCTCAAACTCCCAAGTCTGTAATTTGTGGGTCAAACCAATCAATCAAGAAAGTAATCTTTTGTCCAGAATACCTTCTTGCAAGAAGAAGTTGGATGGATCACTTCAACCTCAACATCCATGTTTCGCACTTCTTTTGACAGCTCTAAATATGTCATAACGCAATGTTGATAACATGACAATATTAAATATAACCTGAGAACATTAAATATAACACGACAACACTACAATATATCATAACTAATTATGGTTGAATCAGCCTTGCCACTTTTTGTTTTTCTCAATGAATTTTGTTTAATTTTCGGATTGTTGTGGCTCATGAACTCTCAAGTATGAGTCTAATAGACTTTGTAAATGTAGAAAGTTGCATTATTTGTATTGTTCTGATATAATTATATGTATTATTTGTATTGCATTATATGTTATAATATTTATGTAATAAATGTAGTAAAGATGGTGCGGTGCATTATTGATATAGGCTCGATGGCTCTTCTCAATGTGCCAAACTGTCAATGTGGTGGTGGACAGTGCGTGTTGAGGACTACACGGACACAAAACAACTCTGGACGACAATTTTGGTGCTGCCCGAATAGGAAAAAGGTTGCTAATGTGTATATCATTAATGTTTGTAATGTAAATATTATTCATTATATTATAAGAACTAATGTAGATTGGGCATCACAGGGAAATAATGGCTGCGGATATTTTAGTTGGGTCGATGACAACTCATCTGCATTGATCCGCCCATCTCCACTTATCCGCAATAAAGGATTTGAGTGTAAAACGTGTCAGACTAGGGCAAATGCGGAAATTATATTTTTACGATGCCTTCTCTGTATTGTAACTGCATATCTTTGTTTCGACCATATGCAGAGATGAGCTCATGAATTAGTCAATTTAGTATTTTCATATTGTAACTGGTATTTTAATATGGATATGACGTAACTTCTCTTTGCGTCAAGTGCACATATATATGGTTTCCATCTTTTTTTATAATAATTCTTCATGTTTATGGCTCAGGTGAGCCCCAATCTGCTATTAGTAACATGATTTAACGTTAGTGTTTTCTTGGTTATTGCTTTGTAGAATTCTAACTCAGGTTTGTTGAATGTACTTCATTGGTGTACTAACAAAAGCACAAAGTAGTCATATGCTCTATGTATGCAGTGTCCACAGACAAAAACACAAGTTCGGGCATGAGAGAGCATCAAAGACTCATCAGATTATAACACTGTATCTGCATTATGTAAATGAGGAATGCCTCATTCAAGTTGTAATTTCATATCTACATTATGTAATGAGGAATGCCTCATTCAAGTTGTAATTTCATATCTACTAATGAGGAATGCCTCATCCAAATTGTAATCTTATGTTTTGGGGCTAGACCGGAGGTTTTCTCCACCCGACTCTTCCCTACCGGCGCTCCTATCGAGCTGGGTTGGCAACATTTTGAAAAAAATAAATAATAAAATGAATGGCTTGTTTATAATGATGACTTGTTTATAATGATGACTTGTGTATTTTGGAGTTTGTTATTTTATAAATTTGTATAGGATTTTTTTTTTTTAAAGTTATACAAAATGTTAAATTTTTAAAAAACTTATAAACATATTTTTATTTCAAAAGATTATAAAATTAACCTTGATAGAAAAATAAAATAAATATTCAAAAACGCCATGTGAAAAACATAATTACATTTGAAAAAATTAAAAAAAAGTTATACAAAATGTTGAATTTTTTAAAAACTTATAAACAAAATTTTATTTCAAAATATTATAAAATTAATTTTGATAGAAAAATAAAATAAATATTCAAAAATGCCTACAAAATTTGAAAAACATAATTATATTTGAAAAAATCACAAAAAATTTATACAAAATGTTAAAATTTTAAAAAACTTATAAACAATTTTATTTCAAAATATTATAAAATTAACGTTGATAGAAAAATAAAATAAATATTCAAAAACGCCTAGAAAATGTAAAAAACAAATTAAATTAAACAATAAAACAATTAAATAAATTAAAACAAATTCTTATTCAGTGCATATTCCAATTCCAGTTTGTTGCACCCAAACGCGGAAAATACATCTTCTTAGTCATCTTCCGAGTGCACCAAACGCTCCAACACATATTCCGGATTTTGAGGATATGTATCTTCCAGAATTGCAGCATATTCCAGAATTGACTATATCCAACATTTCGTATGCCATGTACCAAACGGGCCCTAAGTGATTCGCTGGGTGTATTTAAGAAAATCAGGTGTTTAAAACCAGAACAATCAGAACTTAGATCAAAAATCATGCGCAAGATGTCTTCAAAAGTTGTTTTCTTTCAAATTTTGATTAAAAGTGTCAATGATTATCTTCTTACAAAATATTTTATTTCTAACACAAGCCTTTCCTCTTGTTTTGCAAGGATTCATACATGGAGAAAGTGCAAGTCAAAGGTGATTTTCAAGATGAAGATGACAAGAAAGAAGATGACATGGGGATAAGTGTCTTCATGCACAAGGATGGTGTTCAAAGGACACGCATTTCATGTACAAGGATGATTACAACATCAAGATCAACATGGAAGCATCAACAAAGCAATTGCAAGCAATTTATCAAGCAAGCAAAGAAGGTTGGTATTGGAAACAAAAAAATGGAAGGTGGAAGTGCAATGGCCTAAGTCAACAACCACACGAAGGAAGGTAGACATCACAACTTCAATGATGTAGAGGAAACGATTATGAGATGCCTTGCTTACATTTTGTCTTGCAAAATGATTCGGTGTTCCATTAAGAAGGTATCATTGATATGATGATCAATGTTGTATATCCAAATTTGTTGGAAACCTCAACCAAGGGTGATGATCAAATTGCAAATATACACATCTCATGAAATAAGGAAAGTCGGGATGCAAATCAGATTCAAAGACAAAAGTGATTGCACAGAAGACGATGGTGAACAAATAATGCAAGTGATAGCACCATGACCAAGCCCAAACAAGAGAAGGTGAAGGTTGACAAGTTCAAGTAATAAAGAAGGATCAAGGCCAAAATATCAAGACAAGAACAATTTCAAGAATATTTCAATGAGAAGATTTCCAAAATGAGGAGGATGAAGAAGTGGGGTTGAAATGTAGTTTACAAGATAAGCATGTTGAGATGGTGCCCCCTCATCTTCAACCAATCAAGTAGCTCCAAGTAGACATGTGGAATGCATTTAATGTATTCCCCCATTGAATTTTCTCATTGGTCCATCCTCAAAAGGATATGTATTCGAAGCCATGTAATTTTCTCATTGGCCAACATATAATGCTTGTAGGTGGTAGTTAAGGAAAACACTAATTAGGCTTGTTTTAAATAATCTTGGTTGTTGATCTTGAATCAATCTGAGTCATCCATTGTCCTCGAGGCCTCTATACAAAGCTTGCTCATTTCGTTTGTAGGGGAGATTTGGAAAAATTGTTGTTGAGATACTGTCTAAGTAATTGCAAATTCATTGTTGATTTGTGGTGGATACTTGTGTTATTTTGGAGTGTTGCATGGTTTCCTACTTCTCACTTATATAGGATTTTCTTATGTTGAGTAGAAGTTGTTTATGTTGAGTAGACGATGAAAGATATTATTGTTGGCTCATGGTGAAACTTATGTTCATACCTTTTGGTACTTGTTGATTGCATGTAACACTGCAAGCTTAGGTTGAAATTTGAATTCATTGCAAAGCACTTAACTTCAATTGCTTCATGTTCATTGATTTGCATACTCTATGGTTTTGATATGCATAAGTGATTTGAAAACCATCCACGCAACCTTAGAAGATAGCACCCTCCTTTGCGTAGTTGTTTAAGTTGGCGAAGCAAGGATTGGTTAGTTTCACCTCATCGTCAATAGTCTCTTGCATTGGTAGAATTAGAAAGAGTTAGCTTAGATTTATAAACCCATATCCTTTTTTGCATTTATTTCAAAATTCTCATTAGAAGTAGTTGAAGCACTTGCATTACCAAATCATGTCATTTGAGAAGTTGATAGATGTCCATGAATGAACATCATAAGTCCCTTTGTGATAACCAGCATATCACATCATTAAACTGAGTTGTGTCCAACACTAAGTTGCATGTACACATTGTAAACCTTGGGGTCACTTCACTTGATCACACAATCTTCTACATTGTTTAGAATTTGGAGTTTCCTTATTCAAGAAAGGATTAGATACTCAGTATTTTATCCTGCACGTTGGACTGGTCATAAAACTCATATCAATAGTTGGTATCTTAGCAACTGCTCACCAGTCACCTTATAGTTGTCCTTTACGTGTTTCAGCCTTCAATACTTCCATATCACCACACCCCCTCTCTTTCTTCCTTCTCGAGCATATCCTTTTTTTTAATTTGCTTCAATTGTTCCTCTCTCAACCTTCTTTGCCATTCTTCTTTGGGTTTATCTGGTTTCAGTTTTCAATTTTTTTCTTCATTTTTTCTCTATTTTTTTATCTTTTAATATAATAAACTCAAGGGTCTATGTTCATCCATGGCTTCTCTTCTCCCATTTTGGTTTTTCACTTCCTTACTCTCACTTGACAAAAAACCCTATTGCAAAATAGGAAGACTTCAAGAGGCTTCTCCGTAATTAATTCTATCCTATATAACATGAAGAGGAGAGTGGAATGTATTGGCATTGTTCGACTTTGAGACAATGGCAAAGGGAAATTCCAAATAGGCAAAGAGATCATGAATAAAGAAGTGCTCATGAAATATGTTGGACTATTTGGTCAGTTGAAGAGACAAGTTCTCATGGCCAATGCCCAAGATATAGACAAAGCATGTACTCATGCACACACCCCTGAGCTAGATATAAGGGGGAACTATTTCCACAAAAACAAGCATGGTGATGAGAAGCAACACAATGGTACCACATATGAAGATGCAGATAAAGGAAAAAGCAGATTTCCATTGTCATCTCAAAAAAGAGAAGTTAAGGGAAATCCTCATTGCTTACATTGTGACAACAATAGCCATTCAAATAAGAAATGCATCTCGAGTTGCCTCCTAATCAAAGGGGAAACGGTAAAATTGTCATCTACATGGACAAGGACATAAAGATTGATCGAGATTCCTCTGGTGATGATGGACACATAATTTGTGTCACACTCGTGAAAGGAGTTCCAAAGAATTGTGATTGTTCTCATGAAGTGAAAGAGCTCACACAATTATTTCATGCAAGAGTCAAAGTGAGAGGTAAGAGGTTTAATGCCTTACCCATTTGAGTCCTTTGAATCAAATCTTGTCTCTAATAACCTAGTTAGTGCACTAAGATTGGAGATTCTGAATCACCCTGCATCCACATTCATTGGGGTGGCTGAGATGGACATGAAGCTAACCAAGTAATGTCAGTTAGCATCTAGCCTACCCCTGAAGTACAAAGATTGGGTGTTGTTACATATCGTACATCTAGAGGCATGTATGAAATTCTTGGTAGGCCCTATTTTTGCACGTGTAGAATGCTATTTACTTCAAGCATAAGAACTAGTACTGGCTTTAGTTAAAAGACAAGAGTTTCTTTGTAAATGCTTATGCTAGTAGATCTAATCTTACCATTGCTAGTTCCTCAAGCATCAAAAGGCTAATCAATATAATTGGTCAAATTAGTTCCTCAATGAATAAGGGACAATGTATGAAAGAGCTTCTGGTGGGCCTATTTTAAAGCCTCAAACTGTTACAGAAAAGCAAGCTCAAGTACAATAAGCATAGTAGTGAGGTGCAGGGTTCTCATAAGGGAGCAAGCATATCCAATTCAAGGAAAAGGAAGAGTGTAAGACTCAGGTGGAATCCACAGCAGTGAGTGTACTTTTTTATCTTTGCTACTATAACGCAGGGATTAGTCAAAGGTCAGAGCACCATGGTTGGTTCTTCTTTGGGTGTAGAACAAGTTGGCTTGGGTTTGCTTTTGCCAAATCAAACAGTGGATAGTCCTAATAGACCAATTGAGGCAAGGATTTTTCATTCTCACTATTGGTTAAGATATGTTAACTAATAGTTATGTAATGAAGTGACATGACCATAAGTATATACAGTCATGTCTATTCATTACATGACTATTCAATATATACATATACCCTATGGTTATTGTAGAATCAATCAATAATGAAGGCAATTGTATTCTACAATCACAATGGTAATCTATTTCACTACAGCACTCAAATGTTCTCTATAGGACGATCTGGATTTCTCAACATGGTATCAGAGCCTAACCTATAAGAGAAATGAAAAAAAAAAAAAAAAAAGAGAAAAAGAAAAAGAAGTCATCGAGATGCCAGTAAAAGGGATGACGATGTTGTAGGACATTCTTGGTGCTGTCGTTTGGACTAATTTTAAATCGAGTGGCCTGCATAGCCATCGTGTATGGAGTACGTTCAGAAATTCTCTAAGGATACAAATGCAGTTTGAACACAGTCTATCTCTGGCGATATAGAAGAGCTTCGAAACAAGCAGGTTGGATTGTCCGCATGAAGCAATGTATTAAAATCATTATTGCCAAAGATAGGGGAGTAGTCAATTATTGTTACAACAATGATAATTTTATTAAGAGGCGACAATATAAAGGTTCAATACAATTAATAATACTTGCCGACAACATACCATATAGCCCGATGAAATAAAAGCTATCGGTCTTATAAATAAAATTATCGTTTGAAAATTATTAGTCATTAAATATGATGAAGCGGTGCTATTAAAGAAAATATAGGAGGTTACACGACGGTGTAACAAAGTTTATACAACTCGAAAAGAACCGATAATTAACAGCGATTATTTATAAAGTCGAAGGATGCAATTGACATAGCCCAAGGCATCGAAAGATAGAAATTATCAGTCAACAACTAAGCAATATCAAACGAAAGGGAAATAGAACATTAGTCAGTCTTTTATCAACTGGAGTTTGATACCATTGTTCTAGTAGTATTTCACACATGTTGCCATATATTATTTTCTGCGATCATTTCCAGAATCCAAATGAGGCTGTCATAACTTGAAAGTTTGGGGTGGTCTCAAATTAGCTTAACAGTTTGAGTGTAAGGTCTTGAAGTGTCAGATTCACCAGTTGCACCTGAATAGAATTCGAATACGGAGAAGCAGTGAAAAGATTTCCCCACGACATTCCTAAAGCTAAATATTGCCAAGACTGGAATTGTCAAAAATAATCGTGAGTAGCCAATGAAATGAGATTGGAGGTTGTGTCTATTGAAGACCCAGCTAGAAGTCATGAAGAACATGTTCAATTGAAGCAAAATATCTTCGTTCAGAACAGAGAGTACAGAATCAATTGTCTGAATGCACGAGTATTGATTGATACGCAAGAACGTGGAATGGATGAATAGCTGATTCATACATGGCCAGCAAGATATTGGTTCGTCTTCAATAATTGTTATCTTGGTTTCCTGTTTTAGCAAATACTGTATGTTCATTGCAAAAGTGAAGTGTTCGTAATGAATGTGTGTTCTCCTGAGGTGATACGACACTAAGAATTGGAGTTTCAAATAGAACCAACTGAGTACTGCACAAAATTTCTCAAAAAATGGGTTGGCTGGAATCTAACTTTCTGTGTGAAGAGATAGCATTTGACATTGTCACTGTGGAGATTGCATTACAGTTGAGTGCTCCAGAATGAACCGAAGACTTCCAAGGTCTTCAATTGAGGCTGTCAATTAAGAGCAAACAAGACTGAAGAACATATTATTCATGAGACAATAAGGACTTGTGAATCATAGTATAAAGAATCAACAATGGATACTATTAATGGAGACTGAAGGAGATATTATTCTTCTGCAATAGGAAGACTAGGATTATCGAGTGAAGGATGAAACAGTGATATATCCCATTATAGACAAGCTGGATACTCTCACCTCCAATCTATATTCAGCGGATAGGGGAGTAACGTCACAGAGATTAGCTATGGACTATAACATCCATTCATGAAACAAAAAGAATTCTAAACACCAGTAAGTGAAAGGAAAGTTCAACAAGGGTTCAAACATACTTGGTCAAGCATAAGATTAAGCGCGTAGAAGGGATAATAATGAAGGCCACCTCTGCATAAGATAATCTACATGGAGTCCATGTATTTTGAAACACAATAACAAGCATCGGAAGAGATCCATATTAAGACAACGGCTTGTATGAAAGATGAAGATGATTAAACTAGACATGATAACCAATGATAATAGTAAACCAACAAGAGTCAATTGCTGATGACTACACAAGCTCTAACCAAAGCATCAATAATATCAATTAAGAGAAAGAATTTCTATCTATTGATATTGGCTATGAAGATCTATTTTTAATAGCGATTTGGTCACATAGAAGGAGGCTGCTATTTAATTGAAAAAGGCAATAGTACAAGTGGGATAGTAATCAATGATTAATATAATCGGATACTGATAATGTATGAAGTCAACATCTAATTGGTAGTTATCATAATGAGATGTGGTTTGTAAATTAACATAAGGATCAGAATGAAACCAATATGTTATGAAGAAGGACAATGGGTACGAGTATCATATTAATGGGCTCACCTTATGAAAGGAGATACTTGAAAATATAAGACAAAATCATATGAAATTCAGATTCAGAGAAAATCTGACATTTTCAAGAGGTCAAGAAGTTGATGAACTTGAGCTTCAGAGGGAGCATATGATTTAGTTAACTTGTATCGTATTGATTAAGAGGGAGTTCACTATTTAAGGTAAAACAATTCTGAGGCTATAGAAATGGAAACTCGTGGATAGAATCATCGATGAGATGCACATGGATAGAATCTCTGATTAAGTCATTCCATACAGCTTGAGACTACAGGTTATTGAGATGAACATCACACTAGAGGTTTTTATTATCTTCCCTCAAGTCCAAGAGGGAGTATTAATGTTGTGGTGTTGAAAAAGATCAAAATGCATCCTATGCTAGTCAATGTGAGTCGGCAACCTTATGTCTATTCAGATTATTCATGTATGAGACATCGATTCTCTCAGGAAGAAAGGTATGGAGTCACATCCTGCAGTAACACTGAGATGAGCATATAAACAGGGTATGCCTCCGTGACAGAAGAGGAAGCGAAAGGATCTGCATCAGTGGACATTCGAAGATCTTGATTCAGAGGGAGTAGACCATGTTTTGTTGGTTACCTAGTGATCAAGAAACTGTAGCAAAGAATTATGATGAATTACCATGTGAGAAGGCTATGCTTTCATGTCAAGGGGAGAAGCTAGAAGATTAAATTAAGATGGCAACCTAGGATCATGGTCATATTAATTTAGAGGAAGTATTCCTAATGTTGAGGAATAAAGTCTTAGCTCAAAAGAGATTTTCAGCCTTAGTGATCTATCATTTTGTATCTTAAATGATTCTTGTCTTTGATAGACAAGTTTAAGGTGGAAGCCTCCCTCACTTGGTAATAGTGAACCAAAGTGTCAAGATAGACAACTTAATTGTGTGTCCCGACTGTGCGGAGATCTTGACTCTTGTTATTACTGGTTGTGTAATAACGAAACCATATCATTATAGACTACTTAATTGTGTGTCCCGACTGTGCGGAGATCATGATATTCAAGTCTATTTTCATGACGAGACTACATTAAATTGTGTGTCCCGAAGTGTCGGAAGTCATGGTAGACTTTATGGGCCCATTCATTTTGTGTTATGAAAGGTGACGATCTTTCATGTGTGTTGGGTTACTATTTCAAGGTGATGATCTTGAAAATAGTTAACCAAGCTTCAAGATTGACTCCTAAAAGGGACTGTCCCGGATGTGCCAAATATCTTGTTGCTTATGTTATTACTGGATGTGTAATAACTTGTCAAGATCGACTCCCGAAAGGGTCTGTCCCAGATGTGCCGGATATCTTGACGCCTATCATGATCAAGTCCCGAAAGGGTCTATCCCGGATGTGCCGGATCTCATTATATGAAAAGATTCTACAAATTCTATTAAACTCTTTCTCAAGAGGGAGTGTTAAAGTATTGTTCGTTCGTGTTTAATAAACGACAAGACAATCATGATATGCATATAAATATAGATATATTTATATATATATACTATATAATATAATTGAAAAGTAAGTATATATTAATATGCATATGTGTGTGTGTGTGTGTGTGTGTGTGTATATATATATATTATACAAAGTATGAATAAACTATTGGTTAAGATATGTTAACTAATAGTTATGTAATGAAGTGACATGACCATAAGTATATACAGTCATGTCTATTCATTACATGACTATTCAATATATACATATACCCTATTGTTATTGTAGAATCAATCAATAACGAAGGCAATTGTATTCTACAATCACAATGGTAATCTATTTCACTACAGCACTCAAATGTTCTCTATAGGACAATCTGGATTTCTCAACAAGACAGCAGAAACTCAGTTGCCACAAGAAAGACACTTTTAGATTGTTGAATCAAAGTGGAAGACTGTGTAGAGAATCCAGTATTCGCAAAGTGTAGAGTGAAAAATAGAGGGGACTGTCAGTAGATTACAGCCTCATTAAGACCATTCTATTGGCAAATCTGTATGCAGTGGCACTGTGGCACTATCTTAGCAAATGGGATGCTAAATTGCATGCCCTTACTAGAGATTTTCATCCATTTGGGTTTTCCCCAGATGAAGTATTGTATTGTTTGTATTTTCTCATCGTGTGCCTCATAGTTCACAAACTCAAACTTGACTTGGACTAAGCAAACCAAAAACTTATGACTAACAATACTCAGCAACCTAAAAATACTTAAATTTAAAAGAAAAAATATATAATACAGCAATAAAATGTATCAAATGAGTTTTCTGGGGTGTCCCCAAAGGAGTTGATGGGCAGCACTCCGATGGGGTCATGGGACAGAGCAATTTTCATAAATTTTAAAAAATAAGAGAGCTATGTATTTTCACTCCAACTCACACAAGAATACTCAAATTCTAGAAAAAACATGTTTTTTAGTGTTTATGTCACACGAGGCTAACTGTTCCGTGTTCAGTCAGTTTTTTACTCAAACCAGTGCAAATCTACAAAACCATGTTTTCCAATGTTTATGCCCCATGCGAGTTTCAGTGGAAAACTCACCAACAAATTTGCAAAAATACTCAACAAGCTTACCCTGCAAAAATTCAGGACCTCAGAAAACTTGTGTGTACTTGATAATGCAACAAGTAGTTGAACTACTGGTGTGGCCTACTATCTGTTTATGCGTCTTTCTGATCTCAAACACTAAATACTGTTGTGACTTGATTAAATTCATAAGGGAAGACTACTAAGACTATTGAATCGCCAGCTAACTTAAGAAATACATTGTTGATAAAACTCTAGGGTTTTCAACCCGAAGGTTTATGGATCATCTCATGCACTTTTAATGAGCTACTCCTGCAATTCCAATATCATTTTCTCTTATCCTCATGATGAATTCCAGAGTGTAGTCCAAAATGTTGTCGATAACAAAATACACAGTTTTTGCCAAAAGCAGTTCATTTCTATTTAATAGGCAGTAAAGAAATTGTGTATTGCTTAACTTATCAAAGCCGATACTCAATATGTAAAATCTCAATGTATTCTAGATTTTATTATTTCTACAAAACAATCTTGGCATTTACAAGGTGTGCCAAGTCTTGCATCTCAATTAAGCTTCCAAATAGAGAGAATTTCAGAAATGTCCCTTGGCAAAAGACGTGTTTCAAACATTATTTTCGAATGTCAAGCTGCAAAACTGCCAAGCTCTAGTTTCTCCTTTGCTCTTGCATTCTCTCAAACACTTCTGAGATTTTTCTGGGTTGCATCCTAGGCAAGCATTGCCTTCAACCAAATAAGAGAAACACTCTGACCTAAAAGGTCAAAGAATGGACTCCTGCTGTAAACATAAAATTTGACACTAACCAAATCAAGACCTTCAAAATATGGCCTTCTCAACCAATTTATCAATCTCTGGTTCTTCTGGATTCAAACAGCTAGTAAAAGATTTGTAGTCCTGTCGACTTTTATCATATAATGATGCCAAGCAATCAACTGAGCGAAATTCAAAACTCATTAAAAAAATTTGCACTGCCAGGGTAACTCTCTTTTCGCAACAGACCAGGCGAATTAGGAAATCCTGAGAGGATATTCTGAACATGTGCACAGAATTTGATGGTCAACCTCCAGCATTGATAATGTGTAGGCATACAGAAGCAAAGATGACACTGAATTATTTTCTCAATTTCTCATCCAATTTTTCCAACACAATTTCAGCTGACTAAAAAGAGTACACATTTTACAGTCATTCTCTGTCATTTGACAGGAACATATTCTCTTGAATTGTGAAATCCTTTGACAAATAATACTTTCATTTATTAGAGTTAACAAGCAATTTTAATTTACAGTAGTAGAACTACTTGTTTTCAAAAACTTACCTTAACGGTAGTAGAACTACTCGTTTTCAAAAACTTACCTTAATAATAGTTTCAGTCAAGTACATTTATCCTCAATCCCTGGTTGAAAATTGAGGTAGTTGTAGAATAGAAAATAAACTTTAATAGAATAATATTTTATTTGTTTAATGGCTTTAACCTCAAATAATCATTGCCTCACCTGAATTCAAAAAACATACTGACACAAAAGGTCAGAGAACACACTCTTACTGTAAATAATATAGTCGGGAGAAAAGAGTAAAATAACACATGGTATAAATTTGCGATCCTGTCAACTTTTATCAGAAAATGATGCCAACAACTGGCACCTGAGAAAAATTCAAGTCTATTAAAAAAATGTGCAATAACAGGGAATGTCTGTTTAAAAACAAACAATGCAGACTACTAAACTCTACGTGAGAGTATTTTAAGCAGGTGTGTAAAATTTGATGGACTACCTCTAGCATTGGAAATGTGAAAGCCTTGAGACAATTACATAAAACTACACTGTTTTCTCAGTTTCTCATCCCAAACATTTCAGATCACTAAAGAGCAGAACCTTTTTGTATTTTAGATTTTACAGTAGCTCGCTGTCATTTGGTAAAACCGTAGAGCAGATTCTTTTGCATTGCAAAGGCTCATTGGAAAGTTATGAAGTTTCATTGATCTACTTAATCTTTTTCCAGAATTTAGCTATATACTAATTTCATTTATTCATTAAATATTTTCATCCTAAATCCATGTTTAAAATTCAGTCAATTCATAAAATAAAATACATAGTACTCTTTAATAGAATTAATATTTAGTAGAGTTTAATCTCTGATTATTGTCAAGATATCTACATAGAATTTCTAAGGGGCTGCCCATTGTTCTATGATATTTGAAACATTTATTTTAGGAAGAAACTTTAGTGATTATAGTTTCACAAGTTGAATGTCATTATACTGCTCGTTCATACCAGCAATGAATTATGTGACCCTGTAATTTTATATTACTGATTCACTCCTTGCAGGCCCTGGATCCGAGTCTGATAGGGATTCTGGTTGATCCGGCTGGGCAATCCACCAGAGTGCTGTTAGTGACAGAGGTTTCGTCCTAGATTAACCCAGATCGTATGTTTTGCAGAGTTTGTCAGAACCGAAAACAAACGCATGGGATGTTAATCATTTCTTAAGGTCTTTTTTAAATTTTGTACAACTCACAAACACAAAAACAGGTGCCAGTTCACCCTGCAGTGGATATGCTCCATGGAAAAATATAAGTAGAATGCTGCAGCTCACCAATACAAACGTTGTTTCTCCGATAGTGTCGAGGATTGCAAACGGCAGATAGTGTTTACTCTCCACACTGTAGATGTTATCTTTTTGTGACCGCAGGCTTAATTCATGTTCCCTGTCAAACCCAGCAGACCTCAATATTCATCCGCTCCTTTTGTTCATTGATTACACTTTTTAATTTTTTGTTTCCCTCTGTTTAGCTATATTTAAATTTAAAAAATTCTGATAAGTACAAGTAAGTTTAAATTTTAGATATACCTTTCTTCTATAATAAATTTAAAATTATTACATTAAAGAACCATATGATGGAATGTATTTAAAATTTTATAATATTACATTTTAGTGTTTAATATGTTTTATTGATTTATTTAATCTATTTATTTATTATTTTTTGATTTAATAATTTCTAGCTAATTTTCAGTTAGTATCGTCTAATTTCCAGAGTCCATTGTCTGTAATGTTAGATTTATTGAACTTCTGGGATGACATCGTGTGTAATATTTTTCATCATCAACGTTTTTTTTTGGATCATACTCATGATCCATCATTACCATGAAATAGCTAGAGAACAGAAACGTATACAATATTTGTTAAATTTCAGACAATTTGCACATTGCATACAATGTAGAAATATTGCATCATTTTATATGATTATGATATGAATATATTTATGACTGATTAAAAAAGCATGTATATATTTGAGTTTCATGTGTTTTGTATACAGTGAACACAAAAAAATCCAACCTCAAAAAAAGTTGTAAAAATATCCGAACCCAGACTGGCTACCTAACTAATTTTTGGGTCAGTGTCATTATATATCTGACCTCTAGAAAAAATGATATTTGTGTCGGTACGACTGTCTGTCTTTATAATGTTTTAACATAAGCTTTCAAATTGATACCAGAAAAATGCAAACTGAAGGGATACTTTTCATTCATGCACACAAAATTGGAAGCAAACTGTGTAACTCCAGATATGGCTCCAAGAAAACATTAGCACTTTTGAGACAAGTTCAGATCTCATATCCTTACAAAACATCAATATTGCATACCGTCTGAATAAAAAGTGTTTTTCTTGTCCTTTGGTTCTTCCACCACTAGCATGTGAAGTTTTACAGATTTTCCAAAATTCTATATTATAGATATTCTCAGTGGCCTACCATACCACAACCTGGAAATGTCTATCTCTAATTATTTCTTTCTCGTTCCAATTTGACAGCTCTGAATTTATTCTATATCTTCGCAATTTCATAAGGGAAAATTCAGGTCCAATTTGTGTGCATACAATGGAAAAAATGCAAATGATCTTCCTTGCTAATTCGAATATGAATTGAATCCCCCAGATTGGCCCCATAGTTATAGGCATATTCAAAAACACTTTATAAGAAACCGTAATCATTGCTTGAAACCAAATCAAAAGATAAGTAACGGCAAGCAAAGATGGGAAGTCTTTAAGTACCATTAGTGCACGGTTCCGAGATAAAGGTAACTCCTGTAGAAACTTTTCAAAAGCCTCTAGCTTTACTCTTCCCTTTACCTCCACAAACTTAGACCAATTGCTTGCCTGGAATTTTGTACCACTGCAAATACACATTTAGTTAGAGCATATCAAACCGCACCTATCTTACACATTATTCCAATGAAATAAATGTAATTCAAGGCTCATGCTAACAATGGCTTCAAAATAGAAAATTTCTTACAATGGCATCTTGAAGACATGTTCTAATATCTTCCCGATTTCATAAGTTCAAGATTTTAATAGGTAGACACATGAAAAGCATAAACACCATAGAGAAGAAAATTTCCCAGGTGTGCTACTTCTAGCCCAATATTAATATATGTTAAGACGGTCCTAAAGAACATGAATCCAAAATGATTCATAGCATACACGGCGTACAAGCCTAATGCAATTTTCCCTTGACAAAGCTTTGCACAACTCAAGCTTTTGCAGGAAAGGACCTATGAACAAAGGAATATTATAGGCTTCATATTTATCTTGCAAGAAAAAGCCGATGCTCAGAAAGGTTAAATGTGCACTGTTCATTGCAAGTTTTAGTTGAGAAATAAAATCTCTGGATGACTCATGACAAAAATCAAACAGAAGAAACTCATTTACCATAGTAAGAAGTAAAACATCACACCCCATTAATTCAGCCTAGGAGGAAAAACCTGAACCTTTTGAAGAAGGCAAGTGCCATCACAGTTATATATGCATTCAGCTGCAGACATCCTTCCCAAAGCTTTTCATCTGGTGATATTTGGATTGATTTTCCTATTCTTAATTCCTTCCCAACATCTGAACTAACTAATTTACTGTGGTTTTCAGCAATTCTAGAGCCAGTGTTGATTATTCTCCCACCATCAGGACCAACATCTACCACCAAAGGTTTGAGTCTGAAATCATCTCCCTCTTTTGAGATTAGGTTTTTCTGGTTGATTTTCTCTTCTTGAACCAAACATTCCATAGGTACCACATTTGTTTTTGCACTTTTGCAGGATTGACCTTCCATAGACTTGTATTGGACATTGTCTGATGTTGCATTTCCATTCAATTGATCCTTTTTAGACTTAATATATTCGTTAAGAGAAAATATTGCTGGAAGTATATTTTTATCATCATCTACTGAGACCAACATTGTTTCTTCAGCTGTGCCTTCCTTCCATTCTGTCACCTCTGATATGTGTTTAAAGGAACTGTTTGAACATGTATGTGCAGAAGATCCTTCATCAATTTCACAGTTATCCAGATTACCTAGTGGATATTCACCCTCACATAAACTAGCAAATTTATTAAGTTCACTTGCATTCAATTTAAATTGTGATCTGGAGATTAGGTGACTTCCACTATCAATTGCTTCAAATGGCTCAAATGCAATAACCCTTTCGTTTGAATTGGACAGAACTAACCTATGCTTGAGCTCGTCATCTTTATTAACACTCGATTGTAACAATGCAAAAGATGCTACTTGTTCTTCAGTTATGTTACATAGCTTCTCAGGAGTGATTTCACCAGAAAGTGCAGAAGTCAACTCAGGATTGGTATGATCTTTCAATTTTGTGGCAAGAGGCATGGCTCTTTTTCTGTATTTCTTACTTATTCTACCATATGGTTTAGAGAGTTCAGCTTCAACTTTACTTGAACTGGACTTCACTTGACCAATAGAGAGTTCAGCTTCAACTTTACCTGGACCGGACTTTGCTTGACCAATAGAGAGTTCAGCTTCAACTTTACTTGAACCGGACTTGGCTTGACCAGAAATATAAACCATATGTTCCTTCAGCCTTAAATCACTCTCTTCTTTCTCAACTTTTATCTTTTTGTGAGGATATTCTTCTGTAATGTCACCATGCTGTATATTTGAGCAGCAACCCATCTGAGCATCTTTCAGTTTATTTTGTATCCCTTGTGTCAATTCTGCTTTGATTGGAGACATTGGATCTATTATTGAAACAAATGTCTCCGTAGACTTTTGCCTTCCCTTCAATGGATCAGATAGACCCTCTTCACTATGATCTGGATGTGTTCCAACTGCTAACTTAATATCTTTTGTTCCCAGAGTTCGAGAATCCATATATGAACACTCTTCAGTGACTTTGGGGTACTGTTGACTTCTAGTGTATTTTTCTTTCTTATTTTGCTCAACAACAGATCTCTCTAAAGCAGATGCATGAGTCTCTTGCACTTTGTTTTGATTATTGTTGGATGAATCAGCTATAGTTTTAGCAAGTGATGCCATCTCTTTGGTCTTCTTTGATCCCCGTCGTCGATTCTTTAATTTGGGGAACAACAGCTTGAGTGGGACATCATCCATTGAAGAGGAGTATGGAGCATGAGGATCAAAAGCCATTTCTGATTCTTGCTGCAACCTAACCTCTGGCTACTCCAGCTCACACATTTGTCTTCTTCCTGTAATCAACTCAGGTCCAGTATATTCCCTGCCTCTAAAAGATCATGAGCCTGCAAGTTTAACCAATAAACACCATCAGGGACATTTCAGCAATGCCTTGTCATTATGACTTTAGCTGATAACAGGGATATGGGAAGAATACACAAAAACCCTAATATACAAAACGAATTTCTGGTCTAATCATAGGGACATGAGAACCTTGAAAGGAAGATAGAGTACAACAGAATGGTTTGGAGAGAGGTAAATACTAAAGAATATACTTTCCAAACAAAAGGAAAATGTCAATCAGGCAAAAAAGATGATCAAAGTCATGTTGAGGTGTGTAAGAAAAACAATCCAAATGGATGAACTGAAGGTAGAAAGTGCATGATTGGATGGGGAATATTCCAACAAGGAGCAAGCATGAGATGAAAACCGGGCATAATTACTGATAACAAGTTTTAAAAAAAATAGAGAAAATGGATTTTAGAAGTCATATTATCAACAAGATAAAACTGAAAAAATATTTCACATCTTTTGGGTTCTTTCCGTACTCAACTCAGGTCAAGTATATTCCCTGCCTCCAAAAAGATCATGAGCCTGAAAGTTAACCCAATAAACACTATCAGGGACATTTGGGCAATGCCTTATTATATTGACCTTAGCTGATAACAGGCATATGGGTATAATACATCACAGCACTTGTATACATAATGAATTTCTGATCTAATCATATGACCATGGAAACCTTTAAGGGAAGATGGAGCACAACAGAATGGTTTAAAGAGAGGTGAAAAATATAAGCTATGCAAACAATAGGAAAATGGCAATCAGGCAAAAATTATGATCAAAGTCATGTTGAGGTGTGTAAGGACAACAAGCCAAATGGCTGAATTGAAGGGGGAAAATACATGGTTGGCTGGGGAAAATTCCAACAAAGCATAATTATTAATTAGTGATAGCAGGGAACAAAATAGAGAAAATGGATTTAAGAAAACATATTATCAACTAAATATAACTGCAAAAACCTTTCACAAAAGAAGCCAGCACATCTTGAAAACACTTAGATGGAATAGAATTTTATCAAGTTTCATCCCAACAATGTTTGCCTACAATAGAAGAAGGATTTTAATGGAACCCTTCCACCAAAACAATCAAGCTAAAACCACAATCCCATCAATAAAGCTTCTGCTTAGAGAATGTAAACATAAACTTCTAAACACATTTTGCAAAGAGAAATTGATCCACTTGATTAAGAGGAACAAACTTACCTTGGATGAGCTAGTTGCGAATTCATAATGCCTTGAGACTTTAGAATCAATAGGCTACTGAGTATCAACATCTAGTAACACTTTGTGGTGTTGATCCTGAAGATGTGAGGCAAAATTGATGAGTTGCAGCCAGGCTTGGTCAGGTTTCTGTTGGACAGAGAGATATAGACAACTATTTTGGTGACATAGACAACTCTTTTGACATCAATAGCCCAAATAAGGCACAGTTAAACTTAATTGGTAGTAGTAAAACCATCAACTATAATCTTTATGTTGCTTTTATCAAAAAAATTGGAGTTTGAACAACGAAATCAAAAAAATTATTGGGATAGCACTATATATGAAAGGTATCACTCAAACATCATTCAAAGGCAAATCCAAGGCAGAAAAAGTGAAAATCAAAGCAGATGTAGGTGAATAAAGAGCAGAATTCGTTTTAGAGTGTGCAAGTGTGAATGTACAATGTTTCATTTCTCATTGCAGGGATTGATGTGTGAGATGATGAAGTATGACATTCAAGGAAGATGATGGAGGAGAATTCAACAATGCAAGAAAAGGACGTCAAGGTCAAACAGATCTGAGAAGAAAGCAAGTTCAAACTCAAGACAAGACCCATACCTTACGAAAGAGTTCGAAGAACAAGTCATTCAAGAACCAGATTGCTCTACAAATGAGAAAGCCACATCTGGAAATCCAAGATCAACATGAAGGACTCAATTACCACAAGAAGATCAAGTTATCAAAATATCCAAGGAGAAGCATTCCAAGAACAATGGAGAATTCCTAGAAATGAAGAACATTCAAGATGAAATAAATTTGGGAATATAAGCCATCACAATTATTCAGAAGAAAAGTTATAAATGTTGAGTATCAAGAGATATCTCTTCTTTGCAATGAAGAATGAAAGATTGCAAGATATACATTTTGATGTGGCGCCCACTCATCCTGAGCCAATCGAAGGATTCCAAGTCAACATGTCCAAGTTAATCCAACCTAACTCATTTACAAGTGGACATGTAGAAATCATTTAATGTATTACTACAATCAATTTTATCATTGATTCATCCTTGAAAGGATATGTGTTAGCAAATTTAAGTTGTCATTAGTGAAGTTAGATGCAAACACCATTCCCACAGGTATAGGTTCACCGGTAGTTCACTCACATTACTTTATATGCACTGGTAGACTATAACAGAGGATATACACCGGTAGACCAAACAGTGTGCACTGTACCGGTCTTATATTACATACAGGGATGGACCAGGTATAAGATTAATACCAGTCAAACTACATAAAGATCCGCACCGGATTATGCGGAGCAGTTTGAGTTAAAACCGAAATATGCGGAGCATCCACCGTTTAGAACTGAAGTTAGCTTTTTAACAAGAGTTAATTTTATGTTTACACGGATGTTTCAAGGTAAACTCAAGATCAGAATGCAAAGCTTTTTGTTTTGTTGCATGATTTAAGGACGAGTTTACAGCCTAGCGGTTCTATGAGTTAAGGGTTTCATTGAGATGAACGTTTGTATAAATACAAGTCATAGGATGAAAGAAAAGGAGTTGTTGATAGTAGTTGAATATACAGAGCAGAAGAGAGATATCTTCTGAGAGAAGAGCTATAGTCACAAAGGTGAAAGGCAGAAAGATCAACAGCTAGGTAGAATCGGAAAAGATCAACAGGTATGATCTAATCAAACAAAGAGTGTCAAGTTAAGATCATTGCTTTTATAAGGTGTGAAAGCATATTGAAATCCCTCAATCAGGGTAACCCTAATCGGTTCTTTGTAAAAATCCTTTAACCAGGTAACATCTTTGCTGATGTTGAAAGTCTTTTAACCAGGCAACTCCTAACAGAGTTAAGATCTTAACCGATCTTCTATCAAATCCCTTAACCGGGTAGCACCTTCACAAGTGTTTTGTAAGCTCTTAACAGGGCATCTTTATTTCTACAGAAGTGAAGTTGTGAGCTCTGTCTCACCGTGGATTTTTCCTTCTAACCAAGGGTTTCCACGTATACATGATGTGTTGATCTGTGTATTTCCATTTATGCTTGTGGATGATTATTTACATTTTTCTTATCTTGCAAGAATCCTTTTACAAGTTTTTAATTACAATAGAAATAGTATTTACTAATTCACCCCCCCTCTCAGTAACCGGTTAGGAATAACAATGTACTTAAAAGACTTGTAATCTCCTCTTTGGACGACATTAAATATATGTAGGTGGTAGTTGTAACTACCTCAATTAGGGTTTCATTGAATTATCTTGGTCGTTGATTTTGAATCAATCTGGGCCCTTCATTTGTAATTGGGAGGTCTATAAAAGGCTTGACCTTCTCATTTGTAGAGTCGTTAGAAGATTAGAAGTACCAGCAAGAGGAAGAGATAAAAGATTGTTGCCAAGATTATGTTTAAGCTTATATACAATTTTCATTGAAGATATGGTGGATCTTTGTGTGTTGTTTCGGCATTTTGCATGGTTTCTACACAAAATTTAATTGAAGTTCATTGATTTTAATGGATAAGTGTGGTGATATGTGATGAATTCCTTCGTTCATAGCATTTGTAGTTTGTTGATTGCAAATTGCAATGTATGGTTAGTCTGAACCCAATTTAAGCACAAGTTTGATTGTGGATATTCATTTGGATTGTACTAGTATTGGGTATTTAGATGAATGTTTATAATATGAAAATCCTTCACTACTTTTAAAGATTGCATCTAGTTTTGTGTAGTTATTCCTCATGGTGAAGCAAAAGCTTGGTTTAAGGAATTCTACTATCCAAGCATTATCCATCGTTAATGTTTTCCTTAGGATTAAAGTAGATCTCTCTAAACCCTTATCCTTTTTGCCTTTTTATTTGAAGTTCCAGCCACTTTTGGGAAAAGAGTTGATTAAATCCAATAAGAATAGTGTAAGTCCCATTGTGTATTACAAGCATGATTACATCATATTCACTAAGTTATATCCAACACAAAGTCACTAGTTTGCAATGTAAACCTTGGGGTTGCCTTATTTGATCACACATTGTCATATTGTTTAGCATTTAATATTTCCCTTTTCAAGAGAGGATAGGATACTTAGTATTGTATTCTATGTTGAAAAGTGTCACAAAACACTCATCAACATTGGGGAAGAGGAAGACAAAAAATTATAATATGTAATTTATGAATTATGATGATCATTTTCAAAGCCAATCATCATAATTCATGATAGTTGTCAGCTAACTATTGTATGAGGATTCCACATTATGTTGCGATTTTGTACTCAATTTGTATTCAAATAAATCAACTTCAATAAAAAACACTTTTGCAATCATTTATGGATCCATTGGATATATTTTGTCACTAAAATTTGCAAACAACTTATGATTTTGAAGAAATTTAAGCAATCTTTTAAGTTGTCAAATTTTTGTCGAGTTCTTCCCGAACCTTTTCCGAGATGCGAATTTTGTCTATGTCCAGTTTTTGCCAACTCCAAATCTACAAACTATAATCTAAGCCACATATTGCTGAGTAGTCTATATATGAAAAATAGTATGAATAGGTGCCAATATAAAGGAATAGTGACCAATATGTAGGCAATACGTGAGATGCATCAACAAGAAATATAAATGCCCTCATAAGCATTGATATTAATCACTATATTCCATGGCAACTTTTATGCTATAAACATTTCACTGGCTAAAAGCTGCTAACCAACCAATGGTATTTGAGCTGATTCTTTATGTCAATGTTAACGAGGTATAACTTGCTCAATTATGCTCCAAAGTATAGAATCCTGTCTTACCACAAACACACTGCATTTGATTTTAACTCAAAAATTAATGTTATGGTCTCCCCCAAATAAGGTGGAAAATCAATAATTGGCATAAAGGAGGCAGTCTTTTAGATATTTTTCCCACAAAATCAAGCCTTAATATGTTGTTCATCACTGCCATATAAAATTGGCCTACATAAAAGATGGGTTGGTTTGTTATTATATTCTTGCCAATGAAAGATGCCTTGTGACTGTTGATTTGTGGCTTAAAACGCACCAACTTCAAAAAGCATTGTTTAGTTGACACTGTTTTTATTGAAAAGAAATAAATCTCTCCAAGGTCTATATCACCTAGTCTAGGCCACCAAAATAGCTTTACCATAACCATGAGGCAACACACAAGAGGCCTGTTGCTAGTCATTTATGGTTATTTCTAGTTAGCTGTACTTCAGTTTGATTATTTCCCTTGTAAAGATAGCCTTGCACAAATATAAATGCCTAGAATTTGATAGCAAAGTTCACAAATCTATAGAAAGATATTCAATGAAGCTCAGACTAAAACTAATATTAGGCTAATCTAATTCTAAACTACAACCGACAAAGTAGAGAAAACAAGAGAAAGGATAGGAGGAAAGAAAAATGAGGGGAAAACTAATATTAGGCTAATCTAATTCTAAACTACAACCGACAAAGAATAGAAAACAAGAGAAGGGATAGGAGGAAAGAAAAATGAGGGGAAGAGTAGTTGAGAAGATATTTTGATCTAGTTGTAACATTTGAGTTGCCAAGCTAACAAAGACTACACAATGGCAAGCAGTGGATTAGATGGCAACCTTTTTTCATCTATGATCATTGATCAAAATCGATCCAAGGGCTGCAATGCATCCCATTCTAATAATGTTCTTACAATCTCTAAATAAGTGGGGATTGCTGAATTTTGATCAAAGGTGCTATAATATCATTCATTGGACACTAATCACATCCAATAGCTTACATTAATTGCTATAAGATCAATAGAGAGAGATAAAAGGCTAAACCCAAAGTTACATGTAATCAAAGCCATAAGGTTCAAACCATACTCCTAGAAAACAAAGTCAAATGACTTTTAATCACCACTATAGCTGCAAACATTTGCCTTCATTGAAGCAATGAAAGAAAAGATCTAATTTGGAAAGTAATCATGGTTACCTAGAGACCCAACCCCCACCCCTTAAGATAGCTCTCAGAAATGAAGACGTGTCTCTAGTACTAGAGATGTTTCTAGAAACTACCCAATGCATAGGGTTCTTTTGACTGCCATCTCCAAAGTTTCCTGACCATAAATTGACTTCTCCCACGAAAAACCTCAAGGAAAAATGCATTAAAAAGGCAAAAGAGGAAGGCAAATAAATAAATAAACCTACATAATGTTTCGTGCTGATATTTTGGATGATGCAAAAATCCATGCAAAGTTATAGTGATCGGATCTAGTGACAATGTAATTTTTTTGAGACAAACAATTGTATGACTAGTTTCCTGCCACTGTAATGGTCTAAAGAGAACTTGCCTAAATTTACTATTTACTGTTCATGTATGACTGATTTACTATTCTTGTTTTCAGAGTTCTATGATGATATTTTCTAGAAATTATTCAATTATATTAAAAAAATGGCATCTCCAAGTAATCCCATCTCCTATTTTTAAAAATAAGTTGTACAAGTACCAGTACTACCAGTACCAGTCTCCAAGTACCCCATCTCCTAGTAATTATGAATGTTATTGTGAAAAAAAAAAATTATGCCATTGCCAAAGTTGAAGTTGGAAATTGGTGATTTGCAGACCATGCACTAAATGATCCCTTTGAGAGTGTAAATAGCAAGGAACATGGTTTCTGATAGAGCCTATTTTTGAGCCTTGCAAAATTTGATTTACCTTTGTGGATTTTTAGCCATGTCTTGTTCTTCCTGTTAGGGTTTAGGGTTTTGTTCAATCACTTAAATTTCAAGATAAACCCTAGGTTTTTCTAATCTGTTGTTACCTTTGATTCATCAGGCCAAGGTGTCGTCGTCGTTAAGAGGGGGGGACCAATTTGTTTAAGTCCTAGCGCCATATGTGATTAAGTGTTGGCCCCTTTTAATTTTTCACACCTTAAGTTTGATTTCCCTAAGTTTAGCCCCGTAGTCTTTCCTATTATTTTACTAAGTCATGGGTTAAGTGGTCATGTTAGGCGGGACCCTTTACCTTTTCAAGCGGTGGGCTACATGTTACTTTCTTATTCACCCCATGATCCCGTGATGATGTCACAATCTAGACCCAGCTGATCGTGGGATTGCGAAGTTGTACCATCTGTCACATGTTCATTGGTCAGTGGTATATGTTTATACCTTATGTTACGTCTGGCATCCTATTTGGCTAAAGGTCAAATTACTAATGTGTCCTCTTTCAGCACGTGTTGATTTTCAACAAAGATCTTTTGATCTATGAGAAAAGGTGCTCGAAGGATACTTTATGTCATCGTTGCTCAAGGCATAAAATGTTGTGAAGATCAACAGCTCTCGTTATCCTGTGATCAAACTCGATCAATCTTTATTCAGCAAGGGATAGCGAGATGTTGCCACATGTCCTTGGCCAACGAGTGATTGAGAAGGTAGGATTGGGTGGTGGACAGTTGTTGCAAAATGGTTGGCCAGGGATATTAATTAAAGATTTCATATTTTAATTGTCGATTACATTAATATTATTTGGCGGGTAACTAAAGAGATCATCTTTTAGCACATGGTAATATTCAACAGAGATCTTTCAATTCAATCAAAAAGGTGATCGATGTTTAATTCATATAGGTAAGTCTATGTTTTGAGCAATTGTTAAAGAAAGATTAAAATTGGTGACTTTCGTGATCCCATGATCAAACCTGCGAAATTTTTAACCACCGCGGGATCACAAGATCTTGCCACGTATCCTTGATCGACCAATGGTGGCATTATTGTTAATCCTAACCAGTTACAGAGAGGGGGGGTGAATCAGTAAATACAATTTGTATTTCAATTTATCCTCAAATATATATTCTTGCTATTCAGAAATTAAAAGAATATAACAACACTGATAAACAGAAATTGAATACACAGGTTAACACGGCATATATACGTGGAAACCCTCGGTTAGAAGGAGAAAACCAAGGTGGGACAAAGGCTTACAAAGCACTGGCAAAGCACTGGTAACAGTGCTACCCGATTAAGGGATTTGGTAGAAGACCTATTAGGATCTTGACCCTGTTAGGAGTCGCCTTGTAAGAGGACTTTCAACACCAATAAAGATGTTACCCGGTAAAGGGATTTATACAAAGAACCTGTTAGGGTTCACCCTGATTAAGGGATTTGAATATGCTTCACAATCTAAAGCAATGATCTTATGATGACACTTTCTATCTAATCAGATCATACCTGTTACCCTTTGCTCTGCTTGGCTGTTGAACCTTTCTCTGTCTTTTACCTCTCATGATTGTGACTCCTCTCAAAACATTTTGCTCTCCTACTCTACTTAGATCTATGCTCTTGATATTCAACAACAATCCTTTCATGTCCTATGACCTGTATTTATAAGAGATCAATCTTATTAAAAATACATCTCATAGATCCGCCAAGCTGTAAACTCTCTCATAAATCACGCATGCAAAAAAGCTTGCAAACTGATTTTGAGTTTACCTCGAAACGGTCGCTGAAAAAACAAATCTAACTCTAGTTCCACTGAAAAAACTAACTCCAGTGTAACTGAAAGCGCTCTGTATAATCTGGTTCACATTATCATTCACTTAACCAGTAAAGAACTTGTACTCGGTTAGTCATTTGTTCCCTGTGTGTTTCCCATGACTGGTTGGAATAACCTAGACCGGTATAAGCATGACCGGTTAAAGTACACCACTTGTTTAGTCTACCGGTTCACAATTATGAGTACCAGTGTGATGTACCGGTGTTCCGATGGGTTCCAGTGGGATTGATGTTTGCCTATGACTTCACCAATGACAACTAAGTTATGTCAACAATTACAAAGAGAGACAGGATGAAGAAGAGGCCAATGAGGCCTCAATGTTATACATGTTCCAATAGGAACAGGTCTCAGAATCTTGCATCCTGGCACTTTTTGTATTGATATTAGTAGAAATGGGTATCAAGGCCCTTTTTGGTTTGCAAGCCGTTTGAAAAATCCTAAACGCAAGTCAACTCTACAAATACAAAAAACAATCTCAGGTTGATATTGGCACGGCTCAAGAATGTGGTGTTTTCATACAGGACTTCTCAATTTCTACTAGCTAACGAGTTTTGAACCTGAAAAAGCTAGGAGGTAGTAGATAATGTTAGGAAGTGATAAATTTGTTAGGATTTAATTCTATGTATCAAATCTTGTTAAGCAGATCAGTTTTAGGTTTTGACCCGAAGCTTGTTGCATTCCAATAGGTATTGGAATCCCAAGGTCATTGGAGTAAAGGACAAAAAAGGGACAAATAAGGGAGAAGATATTTCTCGGCAAATCAGATTTAGGACAGAAGGGACAAGTGTCAACAACATATCATATCTGGAGTTCTCTTCTCTTCTATATTTTCTTTCTTCTCATTTGTAGAGCATCTGATTTCTTTCTATGGTTCCAGGAGCAAGTCTAGCTGGGTATGAGCAGCTTTGTAAAACCATTTTATGGAGTGTCATTGGTGAATCAGTGTTCAATTTCTTGCAATGATTAAGTAGTGTAACTGTTGTATGTCAGAGGTAGCAAAGGATGTTTATAGAAATAAAGTTCTGATTCAACTCTCTCCATTGTATAATTTTGTCAAGTTTTAAATGAAATGGATCAAGGGTTTGTCTCATTTAGTGTCTTGTGAGATATGTAATTTGTTGTTCATGTTTTGATCTAAGGAGTCAATTAAATGCTTGGATAGAGTTACAGATTTGCTGAACTTGTGCAGAAATTCTGATAAGTAGATTGGGTTGGGTTTATTGTTGGGAAATGTTGTAAGGCAATATTTCTTAGATCTTATGCTATTAGTCAAACTCTCTCATATGTGGTTATATTTCTTATGAGTTCAATTGCCCAATGGATAAGGCACTAATCTCAGCTATTGTTGGTTTTACAGTTGGTTTGGTGTTCAGATCCATGTTGTTCTTGCTATGAAAATGATTAATTCAAGCATAGTTTTTACTTTTAATGTATGTTGTTATGATGTTCTTGTCTCATGCTCCATGTAAGTTGCAGATCAATGAATGATTAGCCATTATTTGGTATCTCCTTATTATGTTGAGCCTTCATATGATATTTATCGTCTTTATGTTAAACCCAGTACAAGTACAGTGTTGTGATTTAAAGGGCATTAAGGGATCACCCTTGTGGGTTTTGCAGAGCCCAAAATGCAGATGGGTTTGTTAGATCCTTATCAGTTGGTCCAAGTCCTGGAGGTTTCTAATTATTGGAGTTAGCTTCTCCATAGGAAACTGAAAGATAAACTTGGTTTCTACTTGTTAAAGTAAACCCTTTTCAGGAACAAACAATTTCTTTGGATTTAAAAATTCAGAACTTCCTATCATGGATAGACAAAATGAACATTATTACAATTATTTCATAACCCATAAGTTGAACAACTATATAGTATGTCTTTTGCAGAGTCTTCATATCTTCGGCATAGTCTTGAACAATGATAAATTAAACCAATCACTGGTCGTATCAACCATTCTCTTTTGCTCTACATGATGCACAAGCAATTCACTATTCATTTTCATCACTCCATTATGGATGCCAATCTTCCCACTATGGGAAGAATAAACCAAAATGCTAAAGCGTTTCAATTAACAACACCTTGATACTGATGGGAAAAATTTAGTTGAGTTACCCTTACCACACATATAGAGTCCTTTATGCATGCCTATAAATCGGCTGAAAGACATATTACAGATCCTCATGCTTCGTTCAAACAATGGCAATTTTTCACCTACAAATAGCAGGGAGTAAAGGGGGACGCATATCATTGTAGTGGTGATTCACGTCTTCATGAGAGAGAGTTATCTCCAAATTTCTTCTACATATCCTTACCAAATATTATCTTCCTCCTTCACCATCACAAATCTTTATTCACAAGCACAAGATTGAACTATTGCGTTGATACCATATTGAAAATTACAAATTACATCATTATTGCATATAAGAAAATTACAGAATAATATGATTATATTGATTTCACTAATATTGCATAGTATGATACAAATGCTTATAAAGCATTGCATTCCATGTACTATATACTCCCAACTTATTTTTAACTATATACTAACAACAATATTTAACTACAAGTGACTAAGGTGACTTTCTTTTTAGTGTATTTATTTATTAACTATTATCTAACTATATATACACTAAACATGTAATATTTCAACAATTTTTCCTTTTCTAGTGCACCACAACTATTGAAATGTTTGTGACTAGGAATGAAGTGTGCCCTTCAAACACATTTAACTCATGTAACCTTAAGGCGTGTTGGCCCACAAATCCTACAAACTGGCTCAAATTTCTTCCCTCATTGAAACCTACTTGCTTTTCTTCTCACAATTTTCAGCAGCCCTATGTTGTCGACCTTGTCTTCCCAAATTCTTCTACGATATCAACCCTTGTTGTCTCTGATACCAATGTTGGTAAAGAAAAAAGTGAGATGATAGAAGAGGCTGGCCAATCTCAGGAGGAGATGGCAGCCTTATATTATTGAGAAACATCTAATAATGGAAAGCAAACAGAGGCCATAAAGATGTCAATTACAAACAAAGTCTAATAATAGCTAACTTTATTACACACCTCTAAGTCACTAGGATGACTTTATTACAAAAGGTAGGCCTTATATTCTAACAAAATGACCCATGGAATTTTTCTTAATAACTCCGTTTTGGGATATACCCATATATTTTAAGATTTGGGGCATATCCTTAATGAGGGAGTGAGTAGCCCCAATGGAGAAACATAGAGTTTATTATGATAATGATTGCCCAAGACTTAGAAAAAGATTTGACCTGCAAGAAAATAAAGATAGGACAGCTAAGAATTAATAAGCACGTGGAAGATAAATATGCCTTCAAATTATAGATCCTCTCCTAACTTTGAAGTTGGTGGTAGCTTATGGACAAAGCCAGAAATAAGAAATCAGATTTGTCATGGGTTGTGCTCTATGTCCAGTAGGAAGCAATCATTCAGCATGTCTTTTAGCCTTCCATAAAATCCCTTTTTTGGGAATGGACCTCTTAACTACAGGAGGAGAATGGCTGATTTAGAGAATGGCAAAAAAAAAATAAGTTATTTGTCTCACTAGACATTTATCTTTGGAGACACAAATGCCAAGCTTCCTTCAATGACAATCCTTTATATCCTAACTTACACAAAATTCTTTCAGTCAAATGTCATGATTTCAATACAAACTAGAATTGTTCTTTTCTGGAAACAACGTTGATCTTTTTTGACATACAAGCTAAGACAGATTATGTTTGTTGATCTAGGTGGCAGCTAAGCACAAGAGGTTCTATGTTGAAAGGCTGTTTGGGACATGCCAACCCCAAATTAAAGTGTTTGTTTGTTTCCCTTGTAAGTTTGTAACCTTTTAAGAGTCAAGGGGCAGCACCCTTAAAGATCAAACTGAAACATTATGAGCCAACAGAGACATTGATTTCAGCACTGCAAAATATGGTCCTGCAACATCTCCTCAAGCAACACTTTACCTCCAGCATCAACCTAATGGCCAAGTAGGTGTTTTTCTCTCATGACGGAAACTCAATAACAATAACCTGAACTTGGCACTGTTTTCTTACTGATTTCCCTTCCCTGGCATCTATTAATCTTCTATTTTCCACTTATTAATTAATGTGCATTGTATGCAACAGAGAGACTATAGCAGTATATTTGGAAGTTGTATTCATAAACTTCTCCACTTACCAGAGATTTATCATCTACAAAAATTTCAAATTCTTCAGTTACAGTTTCAGTTATTATTTTATATGTATAAATGCTTCCATGTATAAATGTTATTTTAAAAATTAAATGGTCTTGCTTACATTATAGCATATCAAATTATACATAATTAGTATAATATATCCTGGAAATTATGAATGAATCTAGATTATTCACCCTTCTTCCCAGTGTAATAAGTGGGCGATACCATAAAAGATCTGCTGTAAATAGTTTTTTAACTTTGTAAAACAAGTTGTTTCATATAAAGTATGAGATGTGTTCTCACAAAAACAAAAAATTATGATAATTACAGGGATTAGATTTCAATTTATCAAAACTAAGATGGTTGTGAAAATAAAAAATAATGTTGGTATGCTGAACCAATATCAATCACAAAAGATGTATATGTCATACCAATTTTATGGTTAAAGAAATTGCAGTGTTCAATGATAAATCTGGATCAGAATTAGGATTAGATGACACAGCAAGTAACAACAGAGTTGGATGGCTGATTGTGATTATTGATCAGTGTCCAAAGGATTACCCAGCTGCACAAGAGAACAGGTGTGTTATGGATTTATCACATACTTTGTCAAGCTGTAAAAATGTGCAAATTTCAGCAATATATAAGGTAAAAAGAACACAATATGCTCGTGGGCCTCCATAATTGGTGTCACTTAACCGTGACCTGAACTGCCACCTTTACCCAGGCCTTATCAAATGATCAAGACGCTAATTTCTTGACAGAGAAACTATTTATCAAATAAGCAAGAAGCTAATTTCATGACAGAAAAACTATCTGGAAAAACATATAACTTCTCAATATGGAGAAACATTTTATTTATATATATCTACTTGTAAGTGAACCACCCATTATCAGGTTCCTATTAAAATACTTTTATGCCATTTTTTATCATTATTCAAAATTTCAAAGTCACTTTCAGTAGTACACCTGACACAGATTGGATCCCAGAAATAATTAATGAAAGTGATTCTCTCTTCCATTACACACTAAAGCATGAAAGTTGCACCAGTTGATCATCAAGTTTACATGGAAATTTATATTCACCGAATGAATAAAAGATAAAATTGTAACATTAACCAGCACCCAAGAGGAAGAGAATCTACATCATTCTGGCTTCAATTTAGCACATGCATAGCCAGGTCTCTTCTCATGATATTCAACACTGACAGGAAACTGCTCGCATTGAAGGTATTCCTTGTACCTTTTTTCCAAAGGAAACCAACAGGAGCAATATGCTAAGTAATTTTATGGCTGCTATAACCAAGAATATCCTAAAGATTGTAGTCTAGGGTAAAATGCAGGTTTTGTCACCGCATAGAAACATCTCAAATGAATTTTCAAGATGCATAACTGATCTAATATAGAACATTCTATGCACGGTAGCTTAATCAAGAATAAACTAGGAAAAGTATACAACACAAATATTACCATCGATTTCAACCTGTAAAGTGGGAACAGAAATTGAATTCCTCATTCAGTTTAGACATAGCATGCAACCCTAACATCCCTTTCCCAACAACTCAGCCATTACATTAATATGCTTTATCCCATCCATTTTCATATTTATCTCCTAAATTGTTCCATGTCAGCTCATTCCCTAAAAACACCCTGTTTCCCTAAAATTTCGTATTAGCTCTAACTATTGCATTACATAAGCCAGATTTCACATTGTGTCAATTTAAGAAAGATATATATGCCCAATCCCTTGTTTTATACCAACATATACAAAAAAATGCCTATCACTATCATATTGCGTGGCATCACTCTGTGAGCACAACTTCTAATCATCTAAATATCCGGTCTTGGCAGATGAACACTTCTAGCATTTATGCCTTATTGATTCTTCTCTCCCATAAAACACATGGAGAGTTAAATTGTGCATCCTCAAACTGGATATGACCACTGACCTTTGGCGAAGCACTGATTACCCCAATACTTCAAATTTGAAAGAAGTTGATTAATGCTGTCAGATTTCCACAATCCATATTCAAATTTTGCTTGATGATCTTCTGGATTAGATTGCGTAGGATTTTTTAAACATCAACATTTCGAATCACACCATGATTCATCAGAATCCATTTGATTTCCAATTAATATGAGAATCCATTTGCCATCTTCAGTTATGTTCATGAATTCCCATTTTTTTTTCGATAAGGCACAATGGAGAATGTTTTGTATAGTAATTGTATAAGGGCTTGCCAATGCCAAGTCTTTCTAGTAAGGTCTTGAACATTGTATTTTAAGCTTAAAAAGCTAGCTATTGAGTGTCATTTCGCAAAGATCTTTGAAGCCGGTTTTGTTTTACACATCATCTTTTGAGCCTAATTTGATCCTCGCCCTGTGTACCATTGTTAGAAACCTTATTTGAAAGATCTCCCCATCAATTGAGCCATTTCTTGTCAAACATTTTCTAGCTTAATAAGGTAAGGGGCCAACTGTAGCACACAAAGAAAATAAGGTCCAAACAGGAATTGATGCCAAATGAACATTAAATTCACCCTTGGCATTTTTCCCTCGTTAATTTAATGTAACTATGTAATCTTATATAATTTCATAAATGGCCACGATAATTGAAATTGGAAAGAATTAAGTAGAAAGGGGCAGATCTGAGATGAGGATGAGCCTAACACTATTGATTTTGGTACAACCACCTATCCCCTCTTTGATTGTTCTTCAACCATAAATTGCTTGTTGCTTCAATGTTATTTAATATTAACAAATGGCTATTGCAATGTATAAGTTTGATCTCAAACATAAGTTAAGTTGACCATTAACCATTATTTTGAGTGTTGCTCGTACTTTGACCAGAAGTTTAATGCTAGTTTACTCCTATACATTAGGATTACATGCTCTTTTGCCCACTATGGCAGTGGTATTTAATGAAATTTTCAATTTTGTTGGCATAAATACTATGGTACTAGGATTTGGGTAAACTTTTAAACCCTCCTATGTTGTTCCTTTGGTGACTAACACCCATTCATCACATGAAGAAACTTGTATAAGTTGCTTGAGAAATATCTTTAAGTCCCATTATTGGGTTTAGACTCTGGAGAGTTAAGAAATTTGAGAGACCTAAATGTCAACCAAGTCCAAGGTTAGACATTAAGTTGAACTTTGATAGTGCTACATGGGTCAATCCTAGAGTTGTGTGTGCAAGGTATTTTCTTAGTGATAAGAAGGGAGTTTTTCTATTTAGAGATTCTTAAAATATTGGATTAAAAACCAACAATGAAGCTTAGTTGGAAGTTCTCAACACAGTTATCCTTAGCTTAGGTGGAGGGTTATTGAGAGTTAGAGATTTAAGGGAACTCACAAGTGGTGTGACAAGCTTTATTTAAAGGTAGCAGTCCCAGTTGGCATATGAGAGCTAACGTTCAAATAATTTACGCTCCCGATGAGGCAAGAAAGAGAAGATTCAAAGTATTCAGCAATAATCCCATAAAGGACAGAAAAGGGTCATATGAGGGTGATAAAACAAAGAAAGTGAGGCTCAAGTGATCTACCTAGTTTCAAGATGCCAAATAAAGGTTGTTGCATGCAACTCTTGCCTCTCGGATGGGATTTCATGTCCTTGCATCTATCTCAATGTAATGTTCCTAAGCCAATTTTCTGAAGCAATTCTCTGGATGAGTTTAACTGATCGTATTCCATACCATTTTCACAATATATTACTGTCTGGTTATTAACTCAGTATACCAGTGATTACGCTTGATGTATAATGTCACTGCTAATGTTCTCTAATTGAGTTTCTTAGTCTTAACAGTACCTCTATGAAAATAAGGCGAATGTAATCTCCAAGATTTATACAACGTTGAGTATCTCAATGCATACAGTGATGGATGCCAAATAAGATATATTTCAATCAAGAACAGGAAAAATATAGTAACATCTATATATATATATATATCGTTTCCAGATTTACAATATCCAATTAGCTAGCAGAGGCTCAAGATACCAACTGAGTTCTCCACGCTCCTGTGCAGGGTGTTGTCGGGTAACTTGGGTAGTTAGACGGTTGGTCCGTCCGGAGGAGTTACATGGGTGCGATGGTTCGCCTCGCACCCCTTCGGACGTTATATATATGTACTTGTTCCTTTGTTGTTTAGTCGTCGGAGATGACTTTTCTTTTGGGGGGGATGATGTTGTCGGGTAACTTGGGCAGTTAGATGGTTGGTCCGTCCAGAGGAGTTACACAGGTGTGACGGTTCGCCTCGCACCCCTTCGGACGTTATATATATGTACTTGTTCCTTTGATAAAAAAACAATGATTATGTACTGGAAACTCTTGTGAATACTTGAATACAATGCTCTTTTATATTCTATGCTGAGTACTTATTTGTTTGTATGCAATTATTGTCTGTTACCCCACAAGGGTAAACACAGGGATGAGGACTGCTATTCATGAAAGGTGGAAGCCATTTGCAGACGTCCTCAAATCACTGTCGTCCTGGGCCAGTCACTGCGCTTCCCAAACGATTTCACTCTCCTTATTCTCCCTCCCAATACTACCAGCTGGAACGCTTAATAATACTGCTGTGACTGATCACAGTCACCACCGTGGCTTAAGCCCAACTACACTGTGCTAGGCATGAGGTTTCTCGTGAGGATAGGCAATGAATGCTGGAGTAGGCGACTGCTGGAGTCACGTCCACTTGCAGTTGCGTGTTATAGACCCATGTTTAGTCGGCCTTCTTGGCTCCCGCAAATGGTGAGGGAGGTGTGTACACTGCAGTTATCTGGTGCACAGGAGTTTTCTAATATTTCTAGCGCCACATCTTGTTAGCCGTGTGAGCATGAGACAATTTATTACAACTGTCGTAGATATCTGACTGGTGTGAATCTTGGATGTCAAATAACCTGCGAGCCCAATGAACGAAACTATGCGTGGATGTTGTAAGCAAGGTTACGCATATAATATCTATTCCACTTTTTGTTCACTGCAATGCGTGCCAACTATTGCAAATATATATATATATATATATATATATATATATATATATATATATATATATATATATATATATATATATATATATATATATATATATATATATATATATATATTCTACTTGAATCACCTGTTCTCAGCCATTTACTCTGATAAACAATGTTGTATAAGGAAGATTTCTTCTTACCACTTCATTGAATTCCAATGGTGAAACCTGGATGATTTCACTCTAGAAGGCTAGGTTTGCGTCCAACCTCCAAATTTCCAATGGGTTTGCGTCCTTGGAAATGAGCCAGTGAGTGCCAAGCACACCAAACTAAGCCATGTGGGATAAAAGCTCACTTAAGTCACTTTTATAACATAAAGTGACTTTATAATAAGACATAAGTGACTTTATAACAACACTTTATAAAATAAAGTGATTCTGGCTATAGAAACAGAGCCCAAGTAATAAATATTTGCCCACGCAAACCTGTGACTGGCTGGCATCCTCCGAAACGAAGCCATTAGCCTATCCGGATGGATAGATAGACTAATCAGGCATCTAAATGGCCTACTGCTAGGAAGGGGACATTACACTCAACCCCAAGAGTTGTTAGAGAAATGGGGCTTGGACATCACCAATAGTTCGAGAGACCCATATTCACCAATCTAGATACATCAATAGGTACCAAGCAACTAAGTGGTTGTATGCCAAAGTTCTAGCAAACAACTTAACCAAAAGTATAACCAAATTTTTTTATGAACATATTAATAGCAAATTGACATTCCACAATACCTCACTAGTGATAACGTTGGTCAATTTGTACATGAGATGAGCAGGCACCTGAATAGTAAATAAAAGATATTTCATCAAATTCCAAGTCCTTATTACCTCAATTCAAACAAAAAAGAAAATTCAATGAACAAGATTCTAATCTTTGTAATCAAACATTCTAGACCATTGAATGTACTAACTGAGAGGGGAGGCTTCAGTCATCTTATGGGCCTATGAATCAGCATAGAAGTTGCTAGCTAGGAACATCCACTTCCGATTAATGCAAATCCAAGAAGCAATCATCCCAGTGCATTTCCCAATATCCAACCTCAAAATAGACTCAGAAAACAAGGTAAGGAACCACAAAAGCTTTTAATCTTGAAAAGGCTTGATCGATAGTGCATACTAACAAATTAGGTGGAGGCCAGCAAATATTGGAGGAAGAATTGGCATTATAAGCACATAGAAAGTTCAATTCCAAGGGTGAGACAATGGTAATCAATTGTAATGATAGCCAAGCATAGAAGGCCTAGAATGTTTAAAATACTGTATCGGAGACTTTTAAAATTCAATAAATACACAAGATTATGAATTTACACTAGACAAATTGGACAAAACCCTTGCAAGGATTCTTAATAAGTGGGTCTCAATTAAAAACCATACAGAGTGAAATTCAACTAATCAAGTCTATTCCATAAATGTTTTCAATTGATATAGGAAAAAAAAAAGTCTCATAGGCATGAAAGTGACACGTGCTTTATCCCTTGGTAAATTTTTAAAAAGAAAAATTAATACATATGGTGTAGATCGAAGATTAAAAAAATCATATTAGAAAAAACTGTACATTTTCAACTATCCCACACCTGAGAGCTATTAGTCCAAGCTTCAAAAGGACCTGAGAAAGATTTTGAATTCTGATTTGCCCCGATGAATTTTCATATGTATCCTTTTCTCTATATTGGAGAAGCCATACAAGGATAACATGCCTCGAACCTTTCGTTCATTTGCAGCTTTAGTACTTTGCGAGGACTAAACCCTACAAGGCTAGGAGATTCTAGAAGGAAAAAAAATATGAAACTGGCAATGCATAGATATCTATATGTGATGATGTGTTAGAAGGTTTCAAAAACCCCATCAATAATTCCGAGGAAGGTTCAAAAAATTGAAACAAAAATTTCACAAGCCCCCAACTTTCAAATCATCAATGTCCAGCTCTTGACAGCAAAGGTTTTGTGCCATCATGAACTATATGATCGTCATCTAGAAATGAAATTTTGAGTTTTGTAGAGTTGAAACAAAATCCAAGACATCTATATATTTAGTCATCTAAAATATTTCAGCACTGACTATGCATGTGGCATCATCCTAATTCCTGATGCCATTATATGCCCTATCTAAAGAGCCAAACATGCAGCTTGGGGATGATATTTCAAATTCCCAGTTTTTAGCATCTCAGTTTTAGGCACGAAATATGGAACAAAATCCTATGTTGCCAACCACCACCTCCAAGGTATCACAGCTGCGCTCAAGAACCCCTTTGACTTCAAATCAACATGATGTTGATGTCAACATGCCATTTGCAACTAATTTTATCTGTTTGGCAACATTCTGCATAATTTTTTTCAGAAAGATAGGATCAATTGGGTTACTAAAGAATTTATATTTTCTACTTATGATCCAGTATAAGAAGGATCTGGTTCAAAGTTGCAAGTTGCTCTTACAAACTTGGGGTTTATTAAGTCCATGGCCAAGCACAAGCCCTACTACTGATAAGGATATGATTGAGTTAAAAAAACCCCAACATCAGATCATGCTGCATGCCAACACTGCAGGCAGGAAAATTAAAAAAACACGTGCAAGACCTCATATAATATATGGGAGGGCTAAAGATGCAATCCGTGCATATACCAGAGTTGAAGCTCTTGACAGATTAAACCCTAAGCAACCTAGCAAGAGAGTAGAAAGCCAAAATTTGCCTTTATTTTAAATCAGTGTCTCTGTGCATTGTATAAACATGGCAAGAACCCTTCATCTAGTAACATCCATAACTACACTTACAAGGGATTATGCATATGCCATCGTGCATGAGTGTCTTTTTAAATGCATGAACAATGTTAGAGCACTATGAACCTGATGCAGGAAATCGGTAGATTTTATAAGTTAATCACAGAACAATAGAAATCCATTATTATCGTAGTATATGGAAAGATATGCTCCTTACTGTGTACTGGTAATTTTTCAAAAACAGATATCAATGACCCAGACAACCAACCAGGTCTAGATGATTTGTTTATGTATTGATGGAGAACTCACACAGCTAAAATAAGACCAACTTATACAAAAACACACATGCCAAGTTCAGAAATGAGGTTCAGAGCTTGTAAGGCAATATAAACTACCATCAAGCAATGCCTGGTAAGAACCAGCAGGATGGTCTTCAGATAGTTTGCAAAAACAGCAAATTGAGAGAAGGATTAAGAATAAACTGAAATATTTGAAGGATGAGCTAGTATAAGAAAAGTTGGCATTACCAAGGAATTGACCAATTAGGAATTTATAGATGAAAGCACGATAGCAGAATCGTAGCCCAAGGCCACTTGGGCTGAGTGAAATCTGTCTGGACAGAATTCTATGGTATAGAAAGGCACAATCATCTAGAAAAGTTTAAAGCAATAATGAAGTGAGGAAGATCAGTTCAAGGCCTATTGGCTGAGAACAAGTCAAGCAAGGAATCTGGACAGCAAAGCTTAAAAGAGACTTGAGTGGGAGAACAAGTGATTAAAGAAGATATCGTCATCTTCGTTATTGCCCATGTCTTTTGTATCCATCTTCCAAGAAAGCTACTACAAATGACCCTCACACCAGCTCCAAAGTATTGTTGGCAAGGAAGCAACCAATCTTATAGGGGCTATATGTAGACACGTATTTAGAAATTGTTACTGTTCGTTAAAAATAAATCAAGAAGATATGTTTCATGGGAATTTACAAGTACAAAGTATATTGGGTAATTTAAATTTGAATTGCTATTGTATATTATGTACTACATATAAATGTATAAAACCCCCATAACCTACTTTATGTGAACATTTTATGTTGATTGCAGTATCAGCTCTCTCTAATCTCTTCACGGATTGTCTTGCTTATTTTTACAGGAAACCTTGAACATTAATGATATTCAGAAGATATTCCTATCCCCAGATATTGTATCTCAACCATGAATACATTCTATTACACTAAATGGTATTTCTTGTGCGTGATTGTATCTACTTTTTATTGCATATTGTATAGAATAGTTGTTCCTTCTTGAGTTTACCCCTAAATAAATTTTAATTAACAGTCTACCAAGGTTTTAGAGAACTTTTGTTACTATATTAAACAGTATTATAGCTGTTGGCTACTTTACTATTACAATAAGCAAAGATGAACAAGTGATACAAACATTAAAGGTCAGACACTTTGACCTGAAATTCAGTAGGAAATGGAGCTAGCATTCTTATCAGCAGAAAAAAATGTGAAAACAAAACAATTGGGTTATGTCAAAGCGAGGTAAAGACAGATCCTTCAAAGAATAATTTCAGGATAACAGAAATGAGACTTTCAGTTAAAAGAAAAAAGCATCAAAGAAGTCTTATGAAAAACCAGAATAGTGTGACATCAGATTACCAAAGATTGTCTGTGTAGAACAAGCAATACAAATGCAAATGTAGCTCAAGATAGTTTGTAGGGAAATTCTGCATCATGGTCACCCAGAAACTAAAGTGAAGAGATTAGGATAAAGGCCTGTCCAATTGAAGTGATGACCAAAGTATGTGCTGTTTTCACTGAACCTAACCGCTGAACCTAACCATTGTCATTTTAAATATGATTTCAGGATATGGTTGACAGGATGTATCCCATAAGAAAACCAAGAAGCATAATAGAGGTTTTGTAAACAGCCAGAATAGAGATATAATAAATTTTGAGTTCACAGCTTATTCCTAATCACATGAAGCTAAAATCATGCTGCATATTTTGCTTTGAATAAATGCATGATAATTACCAAGGGAACAAAGGATCACACCAATCTATTATCTAATAACAGGGCTACAAGAAAGATCTTTTCCTAAGAGAGGCAAAAAATTGACCTCTTTTATGGAAACAATTGCATTACAATTGCATTCAACACTGACCAGCAAAACCAATCCCTGCTTAAAAAGCCAACCTTGCAACTTGAATTCCAAAGAAATCCTTGAGTAGCCAGCTGAATTGTATACCAATTGGAGGTTTAATATATTTACTTACTTTACTTGATACTTTTTCCAGGAAATTGATGTATTCAAGACTTCTAAGGCTAATGTTGAAAGGAAAAGCAATGGAAAGATCAAGGTCCTCTGAATGTGAAACAATGAGAAATGCAAAACAAAGAAGTATAAGAAGCAATTCTCTAAATACTTCGCTCCTAAATAGAATCTAAAAAGAAATACAATCACATGATTATAAACACCATGCAGCCAAAGGACTTAGCAGAGGATCATATACCACTATGATATATGTTGAAATCAAAACTTTATGAGATTCTAATGTTGAATGTTTATTGTTTATTTTTTTGATGAAAAATAGAACCATGTATTAACACCAACGTTAAAAAGTACAGTCAATCATTAAAGAATAGTGGGCAGAATCATATCATGCCCCAAACTTTAAAAAAACTAGTCAAGCCGGGAAACAAAATATCAAGTTGTCCCAAAAAGAAAACACAACCACCACCATGGCCCTAAAAAATGAAACAGCCATTTAAACCATTAAAAGTTCGGAGCATATAACAAAAGCAAACAAACTTAAGTTGTTAAAGCTATCAAACTGGAACTAGGAGAGGGTCTTGATTATCAAGGTTACCCAACCTTCCATCAAACAGATCTTGTCATCATCCAGTAGCTCCCAATCAGTGCAAGTGGTATCATCGCCCTAACAAGGCCTTCTAGTGGTTATAAATCTTGACAACTAGATGGAATCAAAGAGCTCATAACAATGAAGAGGCAAGAGCCAAGAAAGGAAATTTTCCCTAGTCCCTTAGGAGCCCACCCACACAATTGAGAGGATGCATGGGAGTGGTAAGCATGTGGCAACCATCCCCTTTAAGGGTTATTAGGCGTGGACTAGCCAGAAGGCTTCCCAGCTGACAACAAAGAAAAACCTCTTCAATGCCCCTACCCTAAGAAGAGGATCTACAAAAAGGAGGTTAAGAGGGTGACCCTAGCAACAATGCAAGGTGTGTTCAACCAGTGATCTAAACCGGTCCAATGACATTGAACCTCAAGGGCCACTTTATCGGCCTAAACTTTATTTTAAAATGAGCACATTTGAAAGCACTAGTAACTTGGAGTAAATAACAATATTGGAATCAACAACAAAATTAATGAATATAGTTGTTGTATTCCTATCTTTCCACATAAAAATGACAATATCCAAATCTAAAATACTGTCATAGCTAGATGAATTCAGCAGGAGATTTGACCCCATCACCCAACAAAACATTGAACCAAGTAAAGGGCTCCGGTTAAAAAGGCTAGAAATAATTGTGAATCCATTGTCAAGTCATTTGCACTCAACCGTAAAACCAAAATAAATGCAAAAGAATTTCAGATTGACCATAAAATAGGCATCTTGAGTTCTTAAACCAAGATGCATCAGCTAGTTACCAATAGGAAGCCCCTAGTAAAACAAAACTCCATGCAAAATGTGCAGTCTTGTGGTCGACAATTGTTTTCCAAATTGTTTGAGTCCCTTTTCAAAATCAAAGATGAAGATAAAGAGACTATTAAGAATTTGGTTTTGAGCCATAGGTAAATGTGGCAGGGGCGCTATGTAGCCACATACCACTTCCAATCCTTCCACCAAAGCTTAGTAGAACACACACAAGATTTACTCAAGTACTACAATTACACAACCTCAATTACAATTTGGAACCTTTCCTTGTCTGCAAGGTTCCAATTGAACTTAGATCTGGCATATAGCCAAGTGAAATCAACCTTGGACAACAACTCTTAGAGATGTATGATTTCTTCTATGGAAACGTTTACAGAGTGCATCCAAGAAATTTCAGCCAATAGCTTATTTTGATAAAAAAAGGTGGGAGACCCCCATAAGGATTTTTGGTTGATGGATACCCAATACAAAATCCATCCCCATTCCACATTAGCCACAACTCAACAGCTTCCCAAGCCTTCCAAATACTTTTGGTAACAAAAATGCTAGTAGTTTTTATGGAAACAAGAGAGATCGCACAAGAATAGAAACCAAGGCCATTCCAAGTAGCCCTCTCACACAAAGAATTGGAAAATACAATTTTCAAATAGAAGAGTCCAAGTTCCATTACCATCACAAGCTCTAACATTCTACTTAGCACAGGGTGCAATTCCCTATCTATTCACATCAAAAAGTTCTAACCCAAAGCCTCTAGAAAGACAACGAATATCCCAAGCAACTCTACAAAAACCTTCGTTGTGATCTGAACTAGTCCAAAGGAAATCTTGTTAAAGCTTTTCAAGCTTCAAATAAGAAGACTTACGAGGCACCCAACAAGAGTAGTAAAGGTGGGTGGCAACGAATTTTATGGAGCATATTTAAAATTTACCAGCCAATGAAAGCAACTTAGGAATCTAGTATGTCAACTTCTTTTAAACTCCATTATATTTCTACCACAACATAAATTAGCATGCCTAAAAAGAAAAAGGAGATCCTTAAAAACTACACTTGTTAGACTGGCATGCTTCCAATCAAAAGAATAAAGCCAAGTTAGTGGCCAAAGAAGAATTCTTTGTAAATCTATGTTTTCATCCATTGAATACTCAAACCAAAACCTAAGAAAAAGTGTCAAAACACCTAAAAGCTTTCTTGATGTGATCTTCATCATCAAGAAAAGTGAGGAACAAGACATCAACAAAATGACCATTGACAAGTTGATGGAAATTACTTCTAAGATAAGAGATCCCTTTAACTTGTTGATGCAAGATGGCTTTAGCAAGAAGATAACCAAAGCCTTTTGGAACCAACACATAAAGTGAGGGTGCAAAAGGAGCATCTTGGACAAATGGATCTAGAGGGATAAAATCGTTTAAATATCATTGAAAATAAGACAAACAAAAGCATCTAAAAACAACATTTTAATTGACTATATAAAATTTGAGCCAAAGCTAAAAGTACCAACCAAGGCTAGGAAGACAGCACTCAATTCTATCATAGGCTTTTTCAAAGTTAGTTTTGATGAAAAGGCGCTTTCTGGTTAAATTTTCTTGACCACTCAGTTCTATCACATACAACTATGACATTGTCTAAAATATATTGGCTCTAAATAAAACCAATTTGTTTTGGCTAGACAACTAGCAATAGGAAATGCCTAACATGGAAAGAAATAACCTTAGCGATAATCTTATATGAGACCCTCAACAACATGATGTATCTCCAATTGCAAATCATTTGAGATCCCTAGCTTTCAGTTTGAATTTAATATTTCCTTTTTGATCATAGAACCTAATGAGCTAAATTGTAATGCTTCAAGATAAACTCTATGTAAGGGGAATCATCACACCCAAGAGCCTTATCATTGGGTATGCCATGAACTACCAACGAGAGGTCTTCTTGGGAAAGGAATTTGTCGTAGGCCATTGCCTAGGCTATGGTAAGACAATAGAGGACCACTTCTAAACAATGGTTAGATACCTCTTCATACTTGTATGAAGGGACTTGAGCTTTCTAAACATTCTTGAAGTATCCAACAAAACGATTCAAAAACTCAAGAAGTTCAGAAATACAATTATCTACAACTCTAATGGTTTGAATTTTTTGAGCAAAATTCACACTTGTAATCCCTAAAAAAACTCTTTAGAGACTCTATCACCAGCCTTCAACCAATGAAATTTGGCCTTGATTTTAAGTCCAAAGTGGCATAAGCATTGGCCTATTGCACCTAGCGGCACATCCTAGCCACCTAAACTTGCAAGGGTTTACAAAAATGTGCCACTTCAAGTTGAGCACAAAGTTGGATGAACTCAAAAGACATTGGCACGTGGGACATGCAATGTATTCTTGCTAATTGGTGACCATAGATTCTCAAAAAACAATGTGAATGATGGCATCAATCTACCAAATAATCTACAAGCCTCCAAACACATCAAGTATAAGCCAATGTACAGGTGATGAAGCAATAATGTGTTTTATAAAAATTGCATTTTCTCCATTTTAGGTTTATGAAAACCCTATTCCAGCCAAAAATGGTTCAAAGAGTGGTTGAAAAGCACACAATCCAACAAGGATTCAACTAGGAGTGGCAAAGGATAAATTAAATTGCACTAAGATCATGGCACAATCTAGTCATTATTTGACTCTTTTCAAACCACCGCGCAAGTTGGACCATGTATATCAAATTAAAGATGGACTTTGGCAGCCAAGTTTGGGACCATAAAGGCCTAATTTATTGCACATGTAGAACTTATTTTCCCTTTTGCCAATAGTCCATCTCATTGGCAAATGACCTTGCTTGTTAATAGCAACCTCAACCACAAATTGAAGTCGCCATTGAAAACACACTAGGCCTTAGGCAATTCATCCACAAGCCACCACAAAAGCAAAGTCTTTCAATCACACTTCATTCAACGCATATATATATTAACAATGCTAAAGGCTTTATTATCAATGTCAAAAATAACCAGCTAGGCCTATTAAATAGGTCACAGCCATGTGTAACATTGTGACAATGCCACTTCGTTACCATACCACACCATCCTTGTGCATGATTACAATTGAAATAAAGGTTACATGGCCGAATGAAACAGGCTGCAACTATAGCAAAAACCAACCACCTTGATATCCTCAAGATAAAGAATGTCATTCAAGCAAATCACTGTCAAATAACCCATACAATCTATTTGAGTTTTAGGTCCATCAAACCCTTGGCATTTTGTGAGACGTTCATGAAGAACAAGGATCTAAGGACATGTGTTAAGGAAATATAGGATATGAATAGGTAAGTGAGTGATCTGCTCTTGTTGATGAACTGAGGAATGCAATTGCCTTTGTGATTGATTGATTCCTCATTCCAATCAAGCATATATATTATACAAAGGGTCAGCAACTTGGAGGATCATGACTCTTCATGATGTCCATTAATTACTAACTAATATAATTAGTTTACTTAACATCTCTTAACTAATCATCTCTAGACATGATCAATCTGCATAGGAGGAGTTTCAATAACAATAAACATAATTAACTATTAAGAGTGATCTGCATTAACATTACAGTCCAGATTATAATCTGACTGTAATGCTAATGTAGAGCATTACATAACTGATGTAATTATATTTAATTGTGATTCCATCAGACATTAAATCTGATTGAAACTATATTTCAACACTCCCTCTTAGTAAAAGAAGATTTAACTCAAACTCTCAATCATGACAATTTAAAACCAACAACTCAATGTTGTCTAGCCATGAGCATAATATTTAATACAATCCGGAAAACATCTTGACAATTTGAAACCAACAACTTAATGTTGTCTAGCCATGATATGGTTATTACACAACAAGTAATAACAGTGTTCAAGATATCTAGCGCAATCCGGATCATTAACTTTGATAAAGCCATTCTTGACACTTGGTTAACTATTAACAAGATCGTCACCTTGAAATAGTAACCTTAACACATAGAAGATCGTCACCTTCTCAAAACATCGATTTAAATATTGCAATATTTTATTTATTTATAAATAAATTACAATTAATATTAGAACTTAGTTCTAATTTTCTCATTTATATTTAATCATACCAAGTTTGCTCCTGAAGTATTCTATCTTCACTCTTGCAAGGGGCTTGGTAAATATGTCAGCATTCTATTCTTCAGTGCTAATATACATCAACTTAATGATGTTCCGATCTACCATATCTCTTATATAATGATATGGAATCTCAATGTGTTTAGATCGGTTATGGAAGATAGGATTCACTGATAATTTGATACAACTTTGATTATCACAATGGATAATAGTGGCTTTCAAGGGTTCTCCAAATAAGCCAAACAGTAATTTCCTTAACCATACTGCTTCCCGTGCTCCCATGGCAGCTGCCATGTATTCTGCTTCGGTCGAGCTTTGAGCAACTGCTGATTGTTTCCTATTGAACCAAGAAACCATGGCTGACCCAAGACTGAAACAACATACAGTAGTACTTTTACGATCAGTAGGACTTCCGGCCCAATCGGAGTATGTATATCCGTGTAGCTGAATCTCAACATTTTCATATTTTAGTCCAAGTCCAATAGTTCCTCGTAAATATCTTAAGATATGTTTTGCAGCCATTAAATGTATCCTTTTAGGTTCACACATAAAGTGACTTAATACATTAGTTGCATAACAAATATCAAGACGAGTGTTAACAAGATGCATGAGATAGCCAACTATCTGTCTGTATACTGTAGGATCTGTAGGTTATGAACCTTCTGCTTCCATTTTAAGTTTGATTAAGTTTGTTTCCATAGGAGTTGCTAAAGGTTTACAATCCATCATTCCAAATCTAGTTAAGATATCAATGGTGTACTTTTCTTGATTTAGAAAGACGTAGTTTTCCTTTTGACTTACTTCCAACCCTAGAAAATAGTGTAGAAGACCCAAGTCCTTCATATCAAATTCAGCAGCAAGGTCTTGTTTGCATTTAGCAATCAGATGATCTTCACCTGTTATCAAAAGATCATCAACATAAAGAACCAATATGATCATATCACCTTTAGAAATTTTGAAATATATGTTAGGATCTGCCTCATTCTTGGAGTATCCTAGTTTAGTTAAATAGTTGTCTATTCTTGCATACCAAGCTCTAGGGGCTTGTTTTAGTCCATAGAGAGCCCTTTTAAGTTTGCAGACATAATGTGATCTATCATGTGTAGTGAACCCCTCTGGTTGTTCTATATATACTTCTTCTATTGAACCATTCAGGAAGGCTGTCTTGACATCCATCTAATGTATTTTCCATCCTTTAGAAGCTGCAATTGCAATGATGGTTCTTACTAAAGTATATCTGACTACTGGTGCAAATGTTTCTTCGTAGTCAATTCCAGCTTTCTGGGAGAATCCCCTTGCAACAAACCGAGCTTTATGTTTTTCAATGCTGTCATCAGGTGCATATTTGATTTTGAACAGCCATTTAGAAGAAACAACTGATTTGCCTTTAGGTCTAGGTACTACATCCCAAACATCATTTTTTATTATGGATTGATACTCTTCAATCATGGCATCTTTCCAGGCTTGACTTGCTAAGGCTTCCTTAGCATCAGTTGGTTCTTGATTTGTAAGCTCTATTAACAATGATGCATAACATTTTTGTGTTCTAGTTCTTTTATTTTCTTTGAACATTTCATCTGGTTCCACATTGTTTTCTTCCAACATTTTCCTTGCCCATAGTGGTCTTTTCTTGTTATAGACATCTTCATCATTTAGATTTGGAGGTTCAAGTTCTTCTAAGATATTCTCCCTCTCAATTTCAGTAGAGGGTTCTTCTTCTAATTCTAAGTTTTGATTATCTTCAGAATCTCTGCATGTAATGCTTTCATCAAATTTTACATCTCTGCTTATTTCAACTGACCTTTGTCCTGGAATGTATATGCGATTTCCTTTGCAGTTTTCACTATAGCCCACTAGAATACCTCTTTTTCCAGATGGTTCTAGTTTGGTTCTCTTTTCTTTTGGAACATGAATACAAACTGGGCATCCAAATATTTTGAGATGACTCAAGTCTGGTTTGTTTCCAGTGAAAGCTTCTTCAGGAGTTATATATTTTAGACTAGAGTGTGGACATCTGTTTTGTATATATACTGCACTATTTGAAGCTTCTGCCCAAAATGAGACATGGATGTTTTGGTCATGCATCATGGCTTTAGCTGCTTCTATTATCGTTCTGTTCTTTATTTCTGTTACTCCATTCTGTTGAGGATTATATGGCACAGTATACTCCCTCTTAATCCCAGTAGAATTGCAGAATTCTTTAAAGATTTCAATTGTGTATTCACCCCCATTATCTGATCTTAGTATTTTGATTTTCTTCTTTGTTTGATTTTCTACTAAAGCTTTGAATTCTTTGAACTTAGATAGTACTTCAATTGATTCTTTTAGCTTCAAAAAGTATATCCAAGTTTTCCGGGAGAAATCATCAATGAATATTATGTAGTATAGAGATCCCATTAGGGAGGGTGTTGACATGGGCACACATAGATCAGAATGAATAAGTTCTAAAATGTCTTTAGATTTGTGTTCACTAGAAGGGAATGAACTTTTAATATTTTTTCGTAGTGCACAACCTTTACAAATGCCAGAGTATTTTGATTCTATATTAGATATTCCTGAGGTTATTTTCTTTATGATAGGTAGAGCACTATAACCTAGATTACCTAACCTCTTATGCCATAATTCATTGTTATGAGAAATTTCATGGTTTAATGCAACTTTTTGATCGCAGAGTAGTTTATATAAGCTACCATCTCTAGATCCTATTGTTACAACATTTTTTATATTTGAATTTTTAGGCCAAAGAAGAACTTTATCTTCATTAAATGTGACTCTATATCCTTGATCAGCTAGCCCTAAAATGGATATTAGGTTCCTTTTTAATTCCTGGTACAAACAAAACATCTTTTAGATGTAATGTTACCCCGCTTCCTAGTTTGATTGAACAGGTCCCAATTCCAGGGTAGGTGGAGTTATCACCAATGGTGACTTCTTCAGAAGAATGTCCTTCAAGATCTTCAAACTAATTCCTGAATCCAGTTATGTTTCTAGAAGCTCCACTGTCAATTATCCAGGTGTTCTTATTTGTATTAAGTTCACTTGATAATGCTAGAAAGAATAGTGAATTATCTTCTTTGGTTTTAGCTATATTTGCATGTCCTTTATTTCTCTCTATGAGTGTGCTCATATTTGTCGCATCTGTAACACTGAACCTTCGATTTGTCTTTCTTATAAGATTTATTTGAGAAGTTGGCATTATTAGAAAAATTTATGTTTCCTTTACTCTTGAAGAACTTCTTCTTGTTGAAAGTATTTGTTTGTAGTGCTTGAATCTCACTTCCCTTATTTGGTCCAATCCCTCTGGATATCAACCAAGTTTCCTCTTGTAAGCAATCATTTTTGAGTTGGTTGAATTTAGGCAAAGGAGGCCTTCCACTGATACATTGAATAAATGACTCCCATGATAAAGGTAATCCCCTTAGAGCAATTAGGGAAAGATCAACATCATCAACTGTATTACTGATGGAGAATAGTTGATCCCTTATTTCAGTGATTCTTAGAAAGTAAGATGTTATTGTTTCTCCCTTATTCATTTTGATATTCATCATTTGTTGTTTTAGAGTTAATATCCTGCTTGCAGTATTTATCTCAAATGTATTTTGAATGGTTTTATAAACCTCATAAGCAAATGTTAACCTCGATATGCTTGGTAATAGTGAGTCTTTAACTGAGTCAATGATTACCTTCTTGGCTTTATTGTTTCATCTTTTCCAAATTGCTTTTTCTGTCTCATCTTCAGGTATTTTAGGTGCTTCCTCTATGTAGGATTCTAGTTCTAGTTCTTGCATCAATGTATTGATTCGAATCTTCCAAGAGACAAAGTTAGAGGCACCTTCAAGTCTGTCCTCCATCCTAAGTGTGTGGGCCATATTTTATAACCTTCAAGTATTAAACTTCCTTATTTCTTATTATTGAAGATGCAATAGTTTTATGTGTCTCTGCCGATAATTTCTGAAAACTAGAATAATCTGAGTCTCTATCATCAATTTAGATGTCTGCATATTAATGAGCTTCTGTCGTCGATTAAATGTCTACAAGTTTAATGGGTCTCTGCCTGATTTATCCTTGATACAGTCGCTGAGATTGTAGATGCTCGGGTGTTGATGATCCTTTTATATTGCAAATCGTTGGTTCCTAGATCGTCGATGTCTATTTGCTTGCTATCTTATTCACTTCTCCTAACTTGGCTCTGATACCATGTTAAGGAAATATAGGATGAATAGGTAAGTGAATGATCTACTCTTGTTGATGGACTGAGGAATGCAATTGCCTTTGTGATTGATTGATTCCTCATTCCAATCAAGCATATATATTATACAAAGGGTCAGCAACTTGGAGGATCATGACTCTTCATGATGTACATTAATTACTAACTAATATAATTAGTTTACTTAACATCTCTTAACTAATCATCTCTAGAAAAGATCAATCTGCATAGGAGGAGTTTCAATAACAATAAACATAATTAACTATTAAGAGTGATTTGCATTAACATTACAGTCCAGATTATAATCTGACTGTAATGCTAATGTAGAGCATTACATAACTGATGTAATTATATTTATTTGTGATTCCATTAGACATTAGATCTGATTGAAACTATATTTCAACAATATGCTCATATGTCCAACCATTGTAATGCAAAAGAATTGTTATGCTAAACTAGCTCTAGTTATGAGGAGAAAACCACTGCAAAGAGTGGATTTCTTTAGTAAGGCTTTTGTAACAATAATGGGTAGGTCTATCTATGTGACCACCACTTGTTTGGCTTTGTCTCTAGCTTTAGGCTAAGAACAAGCTATTGGTTCCAGTGCTTGTGAAGCCACAATAATGTTGCTTCCAACATTATGCCATCCTCATTCTTAATAATTCTACCCATAAATTTGGAGGTTTGTTTTGGGATGTAGGTGACCAAAAAACACTAACAACCAAGACGAGTATTTAAGAGATTGAAATATAGAATTAGTTGCAAATGTTGCATACAAGCAATTTGTATATCAATAGTTTTCCTTCAAATCCTAGAAAGTTCTATTTCCACACAAATCTTACATTGCAATCAAGCCAAATGGAGTTGTCAATTTCAATATCAACCACCCTCCCAAGGGAATAGGTAATATAGTTCAAAAATTGTCAACAAAGCAAAGGCAAACCAAGAAATTCAACCCGCACAAGCACCTTATGAACCTAACGATTAGACACAACAAACTCCTTAGTCTAAGGAGAGAAAACTAATGCATGTTGTGGAAATAATAAAGGCCATCTTGAACGATTGTTCCTACATGGTTTAACTTCCATAAAGTAATACGTGTATATCCTTTGATTCAATTCTAGGTAGTATCCAATTTAACCTCATGAGGGACCTAAGTGATTCCGACCAGCTTCATAAAAAGCTTTCAAATAGAATACATTCTACAAAATAACCTATAAGAGTAAAGCCCTAAAAACTTGATGCATTTGGAACCAAAAGAGTAATATCCAAAGGGTTTCTGAAGTCCATACTTCATCATGATATAACTTTGGGGAAACTTCTTCCAACTGCTTCAACATTCACAACCTAAAGGAAAGGCTTGGCCACCATTAAAATGAAAGCTAGATGGCCAAAGGGAAATAAACCCTAAAATCTTTTACAATAATTGAAGGCAATCTATAAATATCCCATTATAATGTTGGAAAGTGGCGTGACCAGAGAAAATGTAGGCTAAACCAACCTCTCTTACTCTCACTATCTCAAAAGATTCTCTATATATTGAACACATTCTCAAAGGGTTCAAATAGTTTTCTCAAGTAGATGAACACATTCTCAAAGGGTTCAACACTAAACACAACAAACATCTTGGTTTTGTGCATTACAATTAGGGAATTTAATGTCGGCAAAAAACCGATTCTTGGGAATTTAGCTTGGGAAAAAAGAAGATTGTTTTGATTTTTGAACAAAGCATAGTCAGCAACTACCATTAAAATTAAATATAACAACGCAAACCTTCACTTAACTCAGAGGAAAGATTGTAAATATCAGAACAATTAGTTGTTGGTTTAATTTGTATCAACTCCAGGCCAGATTTATTTTTCCTTTAGATTCAGCATTCAGTATTTGATACACCCATAGTCAACTGATTAGAAAGCAAACAAGACTTGTGTAACACACTCTGTATAAAATGATTACCAAAGTAAACATATTAAGCTTGAATATCCTGAAAATAGTAAATAGATTAAAGGGTATATTATCACGGATAAGTACAAATCAGCTGGCTGCTCTTTCAGTTAGAAGAGAAAAGTATGATGCATAGTCAATGCAGCATGTAAAGATATTTTGTGAAGGAAAATTCTTGGAGACATGCAATTACGAAAAATGAAGGCTACAACCTGCCACGAGGGCAAATCAAGGTGCTTATAAAGTTAACATGTCCATTTTATCAAGCAAGGAGGAGATGCACCAAGCTCATCGACAACATCTGGAACAACATTTATGGAAGATCTTTAGAATGGACTAGTTAAAAGTTTAAAACCATATTTAGAGTCATCACCATCGCCATGAACATTGAGATAGGCATTACAGTATATATGATTATATTGTTCATGTGTAGATGATTTTATATTGTGTTACAATTATGCGTTAGACCATGTGGTCATTTGATGTTTGATACAATGTAATTAAATATAAAGTTCAATTAAGAAGTTCTAGAGTAATAAGATATTCTAAATTTAGAATGTGGAAGTCTTGAAAAATGCAAATTAATGGCTCCATTTAATACAATATTACAAAGTTTTGATGCAGTGATTAGCAACTCAAGTAGTTGTGTTCCAGCCACAAACTAACCATATGAAGACTACACTTTTTTGCTTGGAAAATAGAATCCTTCCTTTCCTCTTCTGAGATTTGAGAAAAAAGCACAGAAAGTGTTCTTTCTCATAAGAAAATTGATATCAGCATCTCATTTCTTCATTGTTTACAAGGCTTGTTGTTTAACTTCATCATAAAAAGGATGATGGTATTGCTTTAGTGTGTTGTTTTCTTTATATCTATGAAACAAAAATAAAATGCGATGAACATTAGTTACTTTTTATAGCTGAAACACTTGTTCCGTACATGTGTTTCTTTTAATGCATAGAAGAGAAGGGTAAGTGAAATGAAAAATTTTCCATATTTCCTTTTTAATCTTGCAATCATGGAGAAAAGGGGGTACATCTAACTGTACACATATAAGTTATGTGACTTTCATTTGTTGTGTGTGGCCTTCTTTTTCTTGTACCTTGATGAAAAAATGTCTGCATGTATTTCTTGCATAATTGAATGAGCAGAATTGCAGTGGTGAATAGTTCATTACTACCTAGAGATTGTATAGCTTTAGAGTTCACTGCTGAATTGTTTATTAATTATTTTCTAAGGAGGGGTCTATTTGATCTTTCAAATTTATTTCATATGTTCTTGGAAAGATTCAGAGTATGTGCCACATATCTGCCTGCGATCAATTTATCTGTTCATCCATCTCTTTATCTCCATGTTCTGTCTGCCTGTCTATATGTCTCTTAATATACCTATTCACATATCTGTATGTCTGTAAACAAGGTAAAAAAATTATTGTCCTTATTTTTTGATCTTGCACGAAAAGGGAGTACATTTTGTTGCTCACATTTAGTTTATGGGAATTTTATGTGATTCTTCTAGCTTGAGATAAATCTGTCTGTATGCATTTCTTGGATCATTAAGAGCAGAGTTGAAGTGGTTTCTATCTAGCCCATTCAAATCTAATGATCATATTGTTTTTGAGTTTGTTGATGAATTGTTTATGGTTTTTTTCCTTGACGGTTCTATTGGATTTTTATATTCCTTTTAGTATGTGATAGGGAAGATTGAGAGTATGTGCTGTGTATCTATTTGTTTGTCAATCTATTTATCTGTGCATCTATCTATCTATCTTTCTATGTATTTATCTCTCTCTGTCTATTCATCTATCCATCTCTTTATATGACTATCCACATATCTCTATGTATGTTAAACAAGGAGAAAATTTCATTGTATTTCCTCTATGATCTTGCAACCATGGAGAAAAGAGAGTAAAGTTCACTGCTCGCATTGAGTTAATGGCATTTTCATGTGACGTGTGACCTTATTCTTGTACCTCAAGAAAAACATGTCTCCATGTATTTCTTGGATCATTGAAAGAAGTGCAATTGCAGTGGTTTCTATCAATGTATAGATATTGTGTCATTTTTGTGTTCATTAGCTGGATTTTTACAATTATTTCTTGAGGGGTCTATCGTATTTTTATTCCATTTGATATGCGATAAGGAAGATTGAGAGTGTGCTATGTATCTCTTTCCATCATTCTGTTCTCATCTGTTCATCTATCTAACTATTTTACTATACATTTATCTCTGGCTGTCTATCTGTATCTCTATATGCCTGTCCACATATCTGTATGTCTATTAATTTGTGTTCATGTCCATCTACATGTGTATGTATGAATGTATTTCCATGTTTATAAAAAATGTGTGCATGTGTATATGCATGCATACAGATGCCAGTAGTCAGGAAGTGCAATGCAATGTACAGCTATCCTTAGACTCTTAAAGTAGACAAGCACCCCTGATGGCATATTGGTTTGCTAAAGAAACATGAAATACAAAAATCATATACCAGCATTGAAGAGACATGAAGGAAGTTTGAAGTCAACAACACAGCATCACAATTGAGCACATTTGGTTCCAGGATTTATTTATTTCAAAATTTCTTTCATAAGATTTGTGTACTGACAATCTTTCATCATTTGTTTATTTATTTACTTCATTTTTATCTGAGTAAGCCCATTATCTGCTTATTTCTAAACTGGTAAACTTAATCAAATTTGTGTGGTCATTTATATAACCAAGGCAGTCACAATGCTGCCAGATTATTTTCCTGACCTCCTGGCAGTACCAATCAGTTTTCATTTGTAGCAGCATTAAGGACAATAGCAACTTTTTCAAGTTCTAAAAAAGTAGCTGTAGCTGTAGCTTGTAGAATATCCAAAAGAATTTTATCTATTTCTGTTCATGTTCCTTCAATTTGAATTTCCATTTCATTTTGTAGCCATGTTATAAGGTTGAAGTTTTCCATTATAGCCTCTTAGTTCTAGCAGATTTATCATAATAAGAGACAAACATTTACTAGCAGAGTATTTCAGGAAGCAGTAATGGGAAACATCCTGATTGGAGTATTTATTTTTTCTTAAGGCAAAGACTATGAATAATAATAAAAACACACATAGAAAGGGGATCAAAGACTTTTATAAAAGACATTTTTTCCTTCCCATCTATCTTAAAATTTCTCTTTCCCCATGGGAAGTTTAACTTATGCAGTTACTGAGGTGCTTGAGGTGGTTCCCAAAATAACCACCCACTACAAAAACACCTCAACTGTTTTCAAACTTCTAGCCTTTTGTTCATTGTCTAAAGACAGGTTTCAGATAAAATGTGACTTGTCGCCTTCCATTATCATCCTCTATTTATCCACAACTGGGCTTCTGTTATTATTGAGCCTCCACTAACATAGACTACCATAGACCTTGCTGCCTTTCTCACCCACCTCCCAAGGAGATAGGCTGCAGTGCTGAAGTGACTAGGAGGCATGTAGAGGGATCTGTGAGGCACAGCTCAAAGACTCGGAAAATGTAACTAAATTCAACTATTTAATCTTCTTTGATTTTGGAAAGGTTTGATTCAATTCATTTCTAATTATACGTTATATTTGAGAGTAGGTTTGAGAAATAAAATCTTTCTTTTCAGTTATTCATCCATACTTCGTTTAAAATCGGACTTTTCAGCCTTGAGGTAAGTTGTTATAAACACACCTCTGTATTCTAAAGAAATCTGACTTTAACCAGCATTTTTTATTAATCACATGGATCATGATTTTTGTGACTGAAAATTTATGCTTTTCCTACCAAATGAAAAAACTTGGCAGTCACATTACTAGTTTTCAATTAAAATTGGAATATCTCAGTAGTTGGCTACCAATAAGATATATTGGTTGAATTATAAGATTTTAACTGTGGATAAACAATAAGAAATCGTACTGCAAAGGAAACTCACTAAATTGCTCACATACCAACCAGGAAACCCCTCTTAGAAGTTGCAAAAACTCTACTCCTTTCAAACCCACAAACTAGGGATAATTCTGAAACAGTCAGGATAGCAATAAACACAAAGGTCAGAAACTTTGTTTGTCTTTTGGTTTTAATACTATCTTGTACTGTTATCAACACTTATCAGGTCACCATCTAACTTAGGTTGTCAACACACTAAGATTTTTGGTAAATTGGTTAGTAGATTGACACACCATAAAAAAGACACCAACTACTTGAAATTGGGCTGTTTCTTTGGCAATCAAGATTTAACAGGCGTACTCGGTTGCACATGTTCCAAGCATTCCTAAATTTGTCAAAGCTCGCTTACCTACTTTGATGCACAATGGCCTTCAATGAAAGCACCTGCATAAAGAATTTGAGCTCTGGCCCTTGGTTATGATAGCTAATTCTATAAATTTTAATTACATATGACTCAGAGTGTCTCTAGTCAATCACTAGAAAAACCCAGAGGTGCACAATCAGCACAATGTGTATAGTAAACAGAAAGAAATTTCACTTAGGCATCTCATTTGGCAGTGACCTAAAACAACTTTACCTTTATATAATTTTACTTTTGTTTAACACTTTTCATTTATTTTCTTCCTTTTATGCAATGCCTTCTAATATATCTACTCGTATATTGCCATCTTTCAATCAAAATTGGCTTTGCATGTCTGACTTGAACATCAACAAATTATATGCTATCTAGACTCATATTCATCACTTGTTTGTTAATAATTTTGATTATTTACATTCGTACAATATTTTAAATTATGTTCCCTTCATATATGAAATTCCCACAGTTAATTTGCTACTTTCATAAGGTACTGGATTTTTTCAGAGTATAATTTGTTTGTTTATATTTGCAATACCAATATAGCGTTTATCCAAGTAGTAAAAAAAGCTACACCTAACTCATGGATCATAATATATTTAACCTCTTGTTCTTTGATGTTTGTTATGTATTTTATCATTTGATAAACAATGTGAAGCTCCTCAATATTACAAGCTCTAGAAGTAGTACAAGGTAGCATGATAAAGAAAACTACGAGGAAAAAAAACTGACATTTATCCCCTATTGTTATCCCTACATATAAAACATATATTTAAGGACTCCAAGATGTGGGAAAATGTGTTGAAGCAAGAATTGGCAAATCCAAGACCAAAGACAGCACCAAGAAAAAAACTTAAAATGTGACTGAAAGTAAATAAAAAATGCAACTCTCAAGGTGACTGCACAAATACACCATTGATATACAAGGAATCAGTTCTTTACTAAACTATAAACCCACAAACATGACTCTAAGCACTTAAAGCATTATCCTTGTACTCCATATATAAACTATTTATTATAATACAATCATGTATTCACATAGTCTATTTTCCATTTGAGTGTGTTTGAGTTGAGTGTTGTACATTAAATTAGAAAACAATGAAGCATATTTAGTAAGCCAAAATAAAACAAGTCTACTCTGGCTTTAAGTAAGTCACACTAACATTAGTAACATCAAATGTAGCTCAAATTTGTCTTTTATCCAAAGGGGTAAGGTTAGAAGTAGCAGACAATTGCCCCTACTATTGATGCATATTTTAATCTTCTATGAAAGAAACCTCTGAATTTTGATGCAAAGAAAAAATAATACCATGGTCCATGGAGATGTCTAGTAACATGGATATGGTAAAGATGTCTACTAATATCTTAAATACATATCTGTCAAAAGCCAAGAGGTATCAACATCAAGGCTATTAATAACATAGTGTTGAGACTCAACAAGTCTCAATAAGGATTCATCTATCCATAGTCCAAGTCAAGCTTCTGACTCTTTAGCCTCAACTTGCAGACTCCCAAAAATCATAAGTTGTGTCTCTCGGGCTCAGCCAACTTTGTGAGTCAAGGTCGACAGCCTTCACTTGCATACTTGACTGAGTCAAATCTCCCAAAACTTGCCGGTCAAGTCTATCAAGCTCAAGTGATTCTGGAAAAAAAAGCTTGAAACTTTCCAAAAAAGAGTTCAAGTACGCCTCTATGGCAAAAGCATCTTGGGTATGCTACAGAAAGGTGTGACACATTTTCTGGAACTGTTTATCATACACTTCCTTAACTTGGTGATGCAAGCGACTGGCATAGAATGGGTGAAAACTATATACACTAAGGGGGGGAAAATTAAAATATTTGTGACAAACCATCATGTATCACAAGGCATCTTCTGATCTTTCTTCTTTGGTATTGCTGAAATAAATTTATATTACTTTAAATTAGTTTATGTCATATTTGCATACATTTTAATGTGTTACTACTTTATGTTTTGCACAACATTAGGTTGTTAAGACCCAACTCCAAAACACAATTGCTTTGAAATAACTTGTGATGGTGCAAAGGGCATTAGCTGCCACGGTCATTGTTCCCCAATGAAATATTTGGAAGTAGTCCAATTCAAAGAGGCCCCAGAAGGTCAAGTCATTGATCCTAGATGTGATTGGTGAGCTTGTGTGGATTATGTCCTGAGTCACCTAGCCTTTTATGAGTATGATCAAGTTTGTTGATACAAATTGGCCATGTTTAGGGAGAAAATCTATAATAGCACAACAGAGAATGACCTTGTAAGAAATATTTTTTGGAAGTGTGAGAAAAATAATTCATGGCCACTAAAACAAGATGAACACACCCTTGCATCTCCTTGCATGTGCATTATCCCCCAAATATTACGGCACAAAGATATTTTCTTCGGTAGGGAGAACCCCACCATATGGAGATAGTGAAGTTCCTAATGGGTACACAATAGCATTTCAAAGAATACTCTCAAATCCAAAAGTAGTGGATAATGTTAGGAAAGAGTTTGGCAAGTTCATCTCAAGATGAGATCATAGTATTTGTGCTCTTTGAGACCAACTTTAAGAAGATGCTCAAACATTGTGGTACCTCCGCAAGCAAGATTATTTGTTCCTCCAACCTCTTGCAATCAAAATTCTATCCCAAATATGCATTTTTTATTTTTTAACATTTTTAATACGTACCATTCTTTTGCATTTTCTATTTTTAAGTTGGAATTAATTTCTCTCTAATTTCAACAAGTTGCAAGTTCTTATTTAGCTGAACACAAATAGAGTGCATACCCCTTTATCCACTCAGCCAAGTGTAGCTGTTTGGCTGCAACCAAAAAAAACCAAATTACTTAATATCTATTCCAAATTGCATCTATTATCACCTAACGAAGTTGAATACATGGAGCAACACAAGATTGGGATATAACCCCTAAGTGTGCCAAATTGAATGCATCTGTTGTAGAGCTTGTCAAAATCAATGTAGATGATGACAAGGCTTGTATACATGGGATCATGAACCAAATGATGACTTCAATCTAGAGGCTTTCAATGAGGATTGAAGATCAAGCTACAAAAATAATATTCTATGTTTTTCAAATTTTGTAATTGTAATGATTTTCATTGTAACCTAGACTCTAAATTCTTGGACATATCTTATATATAACATTTTATTGGAAGTTTGAACTATAAGCTTATAATTAAAATGTTATCTTTATCACTAACATCAATGATGAAGTATCATACTACCAAAAGATCAAATACTGAAACTTGTTTTTTTCCAAAAAAATGTAATGTCCCCAATTTTAAATAAGGAAAAAATGATATTAATTATTTAATATTAGTTAAATGTTCAGAAACTAATATTATTTAATTAATCATAATAAATTATTATTATTTAATATTAGTTAATAATAAACTAATATTATTTAATTAATCATAATTAATCATTATTATTTAATATTAGTTAATAATATATCAAAACTAATATTAAATAATTAATTATAAGGCTAAATATTAATATACAGTTTGGTAAGAAGTTATTTACGGGAATGAACTGAAATGTTTCTTTTAAGAAGCATGAAGGGGAAGATACAAACAGGTTGGAAGTTTGACTCTGGAATGTTTAATTCATCCTCGGGATTGGAACCGAGGGACCAATTCTCCAGTGGAAGATCTGGACTAAGGGGTCGTTACAGACAGCAGATGCATTGCAGATTGGAGGTGACAAGAACGCAAGGAATCATAACGATGTTTCCTTGGAGAAAGGGCTGGTAACGCAGAAATAAACTGGAAGCTCGTTGCCGTCAAAACCAGTGTGGCAGAGAATTGAATCTCGGGAGCGGAGGAACTAATTATGTTCACTTTGACATGTTCACACCCTGCTGGAAACAAGGTGAATATCTATAATGGCGCGTACGCAGCATTCTCATGGAGTCGATACTAATACCTTTGGAGAAGATACTCAGAAAGATTGTCTAAGGAGTTAAACGTGGCACACATAGCCATAAAGGAATATTTCTGACATTGGCATTCAGACTTTCCACGGTGGCTTAAGCCTTATATGACCAACAACGTGGAGGTTTCTATATTATTGGCATTGGCATTCATAGCATGTCGGGAATTTTATACAATAATATGTTAACATGGAGGAGTGGGTCAAAGGCATGGACATATGCACGGAGGCTTCACTAAGGAAGTCCACAGTTCTTAAACACATCAGGCTGCCCGTAAATAATTCTGTGACAACTGGGCACTCAAAACTATTCAAAAGTGGTTGAGTCTAGGTGGACGTGGCTGTCCATGTTGAGAGTAGCTAAGATTGTAAAGTGGCAAGCAGAAGACATTAAGCATCGACTATGCAATTTCACCGCAAGGAGGAAATTAATTACAGATTCAGAGGAGATATCTATTGCGGGTTGCAGGTCAGCATTCATTGGACAATGTAGCACATGTTCCGGAAACACTACAGATTAGCGGGTCTGATTGGAATTTATTCAAAGAGGCAGACATCTGAGAATGAATAATCTTTCATCTATTTACAGGTGCACGATAACCTTTCTATTAAAATTTCTGAGAAATATATTTTAATATTTTGTTCTGACTGCTCACTGTAGAGCAAATTTAAATTTTGGTAATTACAATTAAGTTGAAGAACCTATTTATAGCCTCAGCGTGTCAACTATTGGAATAAATATGAGAAACATATCACAGTTCTGGCATATAGCTTTATACGAATAATTGTGGAATCTTATATTTCTGAGGAATAAACAAGGTGTTGGCAAATTTGCAAACTGAACATACATAATTCTGTAAACAAAGTGATCATGTCGAGAAGCATGAAAAGATCAGTAAACTATTTACATAATGCCCCTGCATATTTTGTGAAGACATTCTAATTGTTTTGGTAGCCAAATGTTTGTCAAAAATGATGGTGGTGTGATTTGTGATACAATTTTGGAGTTAGAATTAGAACAGGTTATTACAAAAAAACAAAAAAAAATTCTTTAAAAACTAGAAAATTTCATTAAACCACGTCTTTGATAAATATATGCCCTTTGTGCTAGCTAGATTCCTCCCCTATCACTTTGCAATCATTCTCCGTTAAAATACCAGCAATCTTCCAAAATGAAAAAATGGCAAAACAATAATGAGTTTTTTGTGAAATAGGTCCCTTTTTTGTTAGTGAAACACAGGGATGTGTTTCCCCCTAGAGCCCCACATCTCGTGTTGGGGACATCTCCAAGACGCGGGAATGGGGACGAGGCATCCCGCCACCACCAGCAGGACGTTTGGAGATGGCAGAGACGTTCAGGTGTCTCCAAGACATCTCAAGGACGCCCAAGCATCCCTCGAGCATCTCAAAGACTTCTGGAAGTTGCCCATCCCCAGACCTCTCAAAAGTGTCTTTTTCTATATATATATATATATATGTTACCCCAGGTTTCTGGGATGGGGGGACGAGGGAACCGGGAAACAGGTTTCCAGGACGGATTTTTTTTTCCTCGAAGGAGGGGACGGAAGTGGGAACAACTATATAAAAAATAGGGAAAATTGTAAGTATTCGTATGAAAACATGGATAAAACATGCTTATAAACATTATAGAACCTTAACAAATAACGTTTGTGTTAAATAATGTAAATTGAGAGTTCACGTGAGAGTGGAAGTCAAACAAATTATCAAAATTCAAACATTAAATTATGAGACAGCCAGGGGACAGGTTTCTGAGTTTCCGAGATGTCCTCGTTTCCTGGATGGGTCAAATTTTGCCAGAAATGCGATCTCAGGTAACATTGATATATATATGTATATATATGTTTGGCTGATTGAAGGACAATTTCAGATCATTTCCAAACCTAATATGGGCAATTTATGAGAATTTGTAGCTGCTATTGCATACATTATTGCTGATTACACTTGCTACCCTAAATAAAAATCAGAACTGGGTTTCTATGTTGGTGTTTCCATATTTATTGCTGCTGTCATAATTATCCAACAATTCATTATCCAATTCCATTTGCATATATGGTTAATTACAATGTCTAAGGGTTTCATATAAACAGTGGTGAATGATAGTATCACTATCCATAAAATATCAGTCCTAATCAGCAGTCATATTTGACATATTTGACGCATACGATTCATATCTTAGTATATGGTATTTGCAATTTTGCTATTTTACTAATTTGCCAAAGTCATTTGAAATGTATATCAGCCAAAGTTTCATTTTACTAATTTGTCAAAGTTTCATAACTGGTTTATTAATTACTGTATGTATATCAGCACCACCCCACCCAACCCCCACCCCCGTCATCCCCAAACATAGGCCCTTTGTCCCTCCATCCCCAAAACCTGTACCCCCATCCTAAAACTCGGTGGACCACTAGTTTTTGTAAAACAACTCTTGTTAGGATTAAGGTGCCATCTACCTTGTAAACCCTATGACATGGCTCCAACATCCTTGGAAAGTGCCCTAAGGCACTAAAGGTGTATTGTAAAAATAATTTGTAATATTTAATTCTCACCATTGTTTGTAACACTCATAAGGAGTGATGGGTTCCACTAGTAGTGATTAAAATGGATTGTGAACACAATTATTTAATATTATTTTCCCCAATTATGGATGTCTAGAATAAGATATTTCATGACTTGGTAAGAAGACAGAGTGACCTTCGGTCATCTCCAAGCGGGAGCATGGAAGAGGCAATAGATATCTCTTAGTATCCATTATTTATTGCATTTAATGAAATGTTTATCTTGCAAAAAGGGGTGCCCAAGTTGGAGGGAAAGTATTGGAGCCAAAACCGGTGTCTTTTCGAGTTTCGTAGAGGCATTCCAAGGCTTGTGGTTGTGAGGAATGAAGAGAATTCTTTTTACATCTTTATTGATGGTTTTGGAGCTCTTTCCATTCTATAAATTAAGCCTTTTAAGTCTAGAATTATGAGTAACAGTTGAATGTAGATTTCTCTGCAAGAACAAAGAACAGGTGGGAGGCATAAGGAGGTTGTTCACATGTACATAGGTGCTGCTATAGTCGAGGCAAAGAGGAGAATGGAAGTGATTGTATTGTAATGTAAGTTTGGCCTCTCTTCTTGGTGGAGTTTTCTCTCACAAGGGTTTCTCCACGTAAATCTTGTGATATGTGTTGATTTTATGTCTTTGATTTATGCCTTGTTGCTATCGTATGCTAATGTTAATCATTATGTATTTGTTGTCATAAGTTCACATAAGATAGGTTTATTAAGCATGATATGCAGGCTGATTTTTCACATCGTTAAGAAGAAGGATTTAATCATGGTGTTCCACACAAAGGCAACTAAATTTTCAGATTTGCACGAGTAAGATTTTCATGTTTGTCACTATCCAAGCCTTGTATCTCCATCCTTTTACTAGTTTATTGGGTAGAGACTGATCTTCACAATCTTAGGTATTAAACTTGTTTATTTCCCAGCATTTGGTATCAAAGTTGAAGGAAATTGTTTCTCAGCATTACTTTTTTTGGTTTCTAAGCTTGACAAGCTTGTGGGAATCCATTAGAAGGAATGAAAGGTTGTTTAAAGGCTTTCAGGGCTACAATGAATCTTCTGCAGATTTGTGAGATTAGAAGCCATGGATATTATCAATGTGATCTAGGTTGGGCAATTGAAGCTCATGATTGTGGATCTACGTGGAGTTGGTTATAGGTTAGTAACTTGGAGCTCTTGTTTGATAATGTGTGTATCCTCTTGTTTCTCATTTACCTTGTGGTCATGTGCAACTGAGAAAGTGTGCATCTTGGATGAGTATTGCCATCCTAAATACATGGAAAATCATCAGTTTTTTGGACTACACATTGGAGTGCTTGAGTTGGGTGCATGGTTTTAGCACATGATTACCTAGAAGCACTGGAAGATAATCCACTGGCCTCTTTGTGAGTTGTGGAGCTGATACATTTCATATGGTTTAAGAAGCTTTCCTTTCCTTTGGGTTGCAATGATCTCTTGTTTTCAGGTGTTGGGTTTTGTAGATCCATGATATTTCCATTGTTCAAATGACATGTATGATGTGAATGTTTGTATCTTTAAATGGATCTCAGATTTATAGAGATGGTTTTGCAGGTTTTACATGTTAACTAAAATATGTGGTATGTAGATCTATTGTAAGATTGGATTCAAGGTATTCTAGATGGAGACAATTATAGGTTTGCATGACTGCTTGTAAGGTTCTTATTGATCTATGATTACTCCTATGTGGGTTTATTTGGCAAATCAAATCTAGCATTGATTCTAGTATTTGAGTCTTGGAAATCCACAAGTTATGCTTGATTATCTCTGTTATGCATGATACTGATGTGGGGTCAAATCTTTCATTTATTTAAGATTGGAACACTAATTGTGTATTTTTTCTTTAAGATGATGCATAAGTGCTAATCTTGTAAATTGCTTGATGAGGATTCAGTTTAGTAGGGCCTTATTTTTTGTATTCATCATTATATTGGTATTTTGATTACAGTGAGAAAAGGATTATTTGGAGTACTAGTTCATTTGAATCTTAATAGCGGATTATGGTGCATGTGAAGCTCTATGCACTTTCAGTAGAGTTTTGGTAACGATATTGTTCATGAAGCCATGTATAACTCAATATCACTTTCAATGGGAGCTTTATGCAGTTATTTAATGTGTTCTATCCTCTTTGTTTCAATATTTTGGTTCTAACTTGTTATTACAACGTATTGAGAGCCCATGGACAGTCTTTGATTAGAAAATGGATGAGCTTTTGCAATGGGAGTTGGTGTCATGTTGAGCTTTTGGATTTTGCCTTCAGATTGCAGTGAGTGTTCGACATCTTTGGTTCTATTGACAAAGGATATGTAGTTGTATCTTCTTGGTGTGGAGATTGTGGTGTGACTCTTCCCTTTGGGAGCTCTTGATTGAATTCTTTGATCGTGTTGGGGCCATGGAGGGTCTTTAGTTAGGAGATGGTTATCAAGATACCTAGAGAAATTGGTTACATGATTCAATGGGAGCTTTGGCAGTGATGTGGATTCATCATTTGATGATGGATGTTATATTCATGTGGTTTGGAGATGGTGACATCTTGGCACCATGGACTCTTCAGTCATTGGTGAGGTGTTGTTGTTTCTCTTTGGTTTTGAGTATTAATCATTTGCTCGAAGCTTCATGATTTTGCAGGGTTGCATTTGAAGTTAGCATGGATTGTTTGGTCGATGCTCATGGAGACTAGAAAGACTTGAGTGAGGCTGAGAGATCCCATTTTTTTTGGATGATGTGTTAAGATGGTTACTCTTTGATGTGGATTTCAGCAGAAAAACCAAGGAACCTACACCTAGTTATGGATGTAGATCTATTCTGGACCTAAAGAGAAGATAGTCATTTATTGTAACATTCAATTGCTTGGTGTTGTGAATACATGACAATCTTGTTTCCCATTCTTGGTCTACTCAGCAAGTGAATGATCTAAGACGTATTGCCTGCCCACTTGGGTATCAGATGCTTTGTATATTTTGTATTTTGTTTTCTCAAGAGAGCTAGTCTTGAATATAGAAGTGCAAAGGACATGCTGAGAAGAAGATGCATGTTTTTATGGATTTCCATTCTTCTCCTTGTTGGTCCTAAGCTATAGATATAGTTTTGCAGACTTATTTGGAGAGGCACTAGAAATGGTTTGTGGCTTTGAGCATATTCCCTTTGTTGTAGGAAAGGATGGTTTATTTGATCTACCTTCAGTATGAGAGATTTACATCTGCTGTTGTCGTGTTTCAATTGACTTGAATGTTAGATGTTGATATCCTTTTAGTTTGGGAATGGTGAGGAGATCTTACATTACACAGCTTGGTACATGCTAGTAAGGAACAAGGATATGGATTGGTATAGCCTACAACTTATAAAACGACCTTTAAAAATTTTATAAATTTATTTGTACAATCTAGGGAAAAAAATAAACTTAAAATTTTCAAAAGGCAGCTTGCCAATTTTTTGCAAACCCCAAGTCTCAAAGCTATGATTAATAAATCCTTAACCGAGTTTAAATTTATTATTATTTTATGTAGATAAGATCTCGAGGTATAGCCCTTCACACATTTTTTTAAAAATAATATTAAGAAATCCTCTTTAGTTTTTTGATTTTGAAACAACTAGAAAACACTTTAGTGTAGAATTAAACTTACTTCAACACTTCAATGGTCAATCATCTATTGGATCTTTTCTTTACTAACTGTAATTCTTAATGAGTTAAATTGACTAACCTATGTTAAGTTGTTGACCAAAACTACTTTAGTCCTACAATGATTAGCCACAACAATTTAAACTACTTGCTTCAACACTTCAATGGTCAACCATCTATTGGATTCTTTTCTTAATTAACTTTAATTAATAAAGAGTTAAATTGAATAACCTATGTTAAGTTGTTAACCAAAACTACTTTAGTCCTGCAATGGTTAGCCACAACAATTTAGAAGAATGCTCTATCAATTCAACAAATGAATTCACCTATGACATGACTTTTAAAGAGTGCAATTACTTAAGCAACTCCTCATTTGTATGTGCCCTTCAAGAGTTTCAGGTGGCACTGTGGCATAAATTAAATTGGGGGTGAATGATGTACCTACTCACGTGTAGTACACATATTCACACACACACATATGTTATATAATTGTGAAGCCAGGTTTAGCATAGATAACATCTGAATTGACCGGGTTCAGTTTGGATCCAGGTAGGACAGGGCAAGCTTGGATTTGGCATGGTTCCAATATGGCCACTCCAAGGTCCTTATGGGTACGGGACATGATACATACATATATATAATTGTGAAGCCAGGTTTAGCAGAAATTGCTTGTGAATTGACAAGGTTTGGTTAGATCTAGGTATAGGGACAAGACAAGCCTGAGTTCACCCAAGTCCAATGCTAGCACCCCAAGTTCAAGAAACAAAGTATCTGAGTTAGACCATGAGAAAACCTAAGCCATACCCAAGGGTATCCACCATGAACTCACAAGCCAGATGGGGGAAAAAAGTGTTAAGCCACTAAGTTTTAATCAAAAAGGCCATTTAAAATTCATAAAATGACCTAATTTGGCATAAAATGGCCTAATTTGGCATAAAATGATTCAAACAACATTCATTTAATAAATACAAAGGGACCAAACACCTACTTTACCTCCAATCTGCCATTTTTCATTCTTGAAGCTTGCTGGTTATTTTTTTCTATATTTATATCAAATTATGAGTATGTGTGTGTGTATAGCACAGTCGTACCGAACCCCAAACCCATACCCGACACCATGCTGGCAACTAAAGAGATATATGTATCTATATAAGTATTTATGCTAGTGAATTTATTCTTGATGATAGTAATTACGCTAGTAAATATATGCATATATGCAACAACATGCATGAATAAGCCCGTGTATGTATGAGAATATTATGTTTTACATCAAAAATAGTAAATTATCAGTTCCAAACCATCCAAATATGTATAAAGCTAACAGCAGCAGTTAAAAGGCATATCTGCCCCCTTTTATAATATACAAGAATAATTTTTCATATCTTTTGCAATTTATTTGATATTTCTTTTATTTTTTCCTTGAGATACAACTCAAATATTGTGATGACCATCTCCTATATATCACCTAATTGTGCTTGGGAAGATACAAATAGGCATATACACATTATCTGGGGCATATTTGGTGAGGTGGAACTAGTGGACAGAACCATATCCTTATAAAGTATAAGCGTCACAGAACAGTTCCCGGAGAAAATGTTCTTAATGTGATATTTGTTTTCTTATCTATATATCAGAAAATACTGGCAATTTTCTCTCAAACAAAAAAGATATTTTCCAATTATTATAATTAAATATCATGAAACAGTAAGATAATATGCTTGGTGAACCTAAAACTTAATATATTATTATTATGGCATTTTTTAAATCTAATCATGTCCCAATGAGGAAGGCATTCTTGAGAAGGAAAGCTCGTGGTTGAAGATAAACAATCCCACAAAATTTAAGCTCACAGAAGCTATTTTGAGAAACTAATGTGAGAAGCTTGGTCCTTTGTAATGCAGTCTATATTATGATTTAAAATATGTGTACAGCTAATAATCAATAACTGTTCAGGTGATATGTATGGATTGAAGGATGCCTTTTAAGGGTGCAATTTAGACCATTCAGATCTTATAATTCATGATAATGAGAAAAATCCGGAAAGCCAGGATAAGATACGGGAATAATATTTATATATGATACATATAAATGACAAAGCATAAGAATGTGTGGTGTGGGTATGGAATCTGTAATTTGTTTGCCTATTTATTATAATAAATTTCTGTACTTAAAATCTAACCTTCTATAGTTTATTTTATCAATATGCCTACAGAAACACATTCTCCAACAATGATATCGATTTGAACTTCAATGTTCTCTCCACTTTCCAGGATTCTCAATCCATACACCTTTTCTTATAGCTCTTTCCTTGACCAGTACAACAGTACTGATATACAACCAATTCACGGTGGCTTCAAATTCATATCATTAATGAAGTCCTTACAATATGAAAAATGTTCCAACTGCTATCAGCTCTACTCAAAATCAAGCTATATTATTAGTAATGAAATGTTTCTACTATTATATTCATGTCTTGAATCAAACCAGATAAAACAAACCAGTTTTTCACAAACTATAAGAAAATAACACTAAACTGTGACTATACACAATGAGGTAACTGTTGCCTCTTTAAGATACTAAATTAGTAAGAAAAGATATCCTGGATACAATAATGTTGTACCCACACTATATCCAAAATAAAAAAATAAAATTATGCATCAGATACAATCTGTGGCACATTTATTTCTAGATATAACAAGAGTACCTGGACTATCTGATAACTAAGCTAAAACAGAGTTTTAGTAAATGGTCGTAGTGAATATATGGCCATTGCCAGAATTTTCTCCAATTTTACTCAGAAAAAAATGCGTGGTGTCATGTCAATGGTTGCCCTTTTATTCATTTCTATCAATCAAAATTTAAGAGTATAGAAGAAAAGCAGTGCAAAAAAAGCTTTGACACCAATAATACAGTAAAGTGTGCTATTCCTCTATCAGATGTGAGCTAGATAATGATAAAATTCATGGAGCTGCATTGCTGCCATGTCCTGATGGAAATTGCTTCTAATGACAATTGGACGAGTTTGTCTAGATGCACCCTGCCTACTTGAAGTGCTTATGCCTCGTTAGTTGTGAATATGACTCTAAAACCCAAGCTAACCAATCAAATACCCAATTCCAAAATTCTTTGTTGTATTCCCTGATGTCAGTTATAACATGCACAGAATTGTAAAGAAGTCTGTAGGCCACAAGATAACATTAGAAAGGTGAGTTCTCAAGACTAACTTTGATTCATTCTTCTCCCTGTTTATGTGCATGAAACTTACTAATAAGCTAGTGGATGTTACATTAGTTAACTAATTTAAATGTATACAAATGGCACATATTCCTATCAGCTTAAGTCCTGATAGTCCTTTCTTTTGACATACGATATTAAACTTGCTCTTTCAGTAAATGATGATTCCCCTTTATTCCACTACATTGAGCTTAGCAATCCTATTTTTTCATATTAATCCAGTGTAACACCAGCGCGGGGGTACATCAGGACTCTGGGACGAGTTTCGGGTGTGGGAAAAAAAAGGGCCTCAATTTCAGAACGGCGGGGGGATGGGGGGGAGGAGAGGGGGGGGGGGGGGGCTGCATACTATACATGTATAACTTGAAATACTAATTATGAAAAGATGTTTCAATATAACATACCAAATACTTGAACAAAGCAAAATTGCAACACGAACAAGAATCATTGAATACTCAACATAGTAACATAGTAACATACATAGTAACAAAATGAATCATGTTCTAAACTTCTATCAAAGATTCAAAATTCATTATTCAAATATGAAATATGATATATCAAAATGATCATGATTACAATGAGCACAGTAGCATGATATGATATAATGAATCATGATCAATCATCAATGTCAAAGTCTTCATAACTAGGTCTTAGGTAGTCTTTGTTGGTGGCTGTTTTCAAGTCCCTAGGTCAGGCAAATGAGGTTTGAGTGATTTTGGCCTATTGGGAAGTCATGTCTGTCTGGGATTTGGACAAGAGCTAAGCTAAGTCTGTCATAGAGATGGGGTCGAAATCAAGTGATTTGTGATCAAACGAGTTAAAACCCTTTGAGAATCCTTTTGCCAGCTTCAATTCGACCTTAGAAAGCCATGATGGATTGTGGGAGGTAACCCTGTTGATGGCTTGTTGAATCCTGAAATTTGGTTAAGTCTGGAATTTTTCGAAAACCCCCAAAATCTAGAATCTGCATCTTAACTCCTATGAAGCTAGAACCTATCTCAAACATCCTGAAAGTATCTATACAAATATAACTTAAATAAATCAAACTTATACTTAAATGTTATATTTGTATAAATCCTCCCGCCCCTGCACTGAAAAATTGGAAACTCACAAAAATTTAAAAAAAACTTTAAAAAATTGCTTTTTGGGTGTCCCAGGTGCAGTTGACGGACGCCTAGGCAATACCCAAGTACTGCACCCCCCGCACCCAAGATCCCGAGCACCCGACCGGTACGGGGACGAGTGCAGCTAAGGTACGACGGCCCACGAACGCTAGCGGGGGTGCTCGGGTGCGTGGAGTACCCGTCCCAAGAATGTCCCCGCACTCGGTACTCCTAGGTTCTTCCCAGGGTGCACGTCCCCGTGTTACACTGTATTAATCACTATCATACCAACATTACAGCATCCAACACATAATCTTGTCAAATCCTTCATGAGATTCTAATGTGCCTTTAACATGTAATCCATTGATAATAACACATTGTAAGTTTATAAAATCTTTCAACCCTGATAACTGCATTCTTCAGCTATCACATAATCACAAATACATGTACTTCTAAAATAGTCATGTTCCAACCTATTCAACTAATAGTTGTGATCCTACATATAATATTTCTACTCTAAATCGTTGCATTCTTTAGTTATTGCAGATTCACAGATATAGGTAACTCTTCAATATCATGTCCTAGCCTATGCAACCAAAGTTGTGGTCCTTCCTATTTATATGCGGCCCATTCAACCAAAGTTGTTATCCTTCATTTGTTAATGCCCCCATGCATCCATGAAGCTCCTACTACACCAAAGTCCCCATCCTCCATGTAGCTTCTATAACACCAAAGAAAATTTCCATATCACATGCTACTTGTGTATGCTATCCTCTCCAAATAGTATCCATAGAAACAACTTCTCCTATGTTCACTGCAATCCCATGAAATCAAACCTCCATTACCTCCCAAAATGTAATGGTAACTTCATCAAGATTAGAAAACTAGTAGGTTTAACATGCAAGATATTATTAATCAAATTTGCAAAGACTTAATAAATAGTGCACAAAAATTGATTGCTCAAAGTTATAAACCATTGAGTTTCTAGAAACATTATAAATGTAATTCATAGGCACGTGGCAATGTTATTCAATTGGTCTACAGGATGAATAAAAAGCTCAATGCAAAGCTTTCTAACATAATACTCACCAAGGTTGCAATAGAAGGGGACAACACTCTTGGAATACAACCACATGTCCAACATTTCAGTTGAGCTTGTTAGATTAAAGTGAAACCAATTATCAAAAATAACCTAAGTTACCGGTTCAGGTTCGGGTACGAGAACCCAGTTCGTGGGTTCATGAAAAAAAAAATATTCATTATGGTTTGTATAGGTTCGTGTGTATATATATAAATATATAAATATGCATTATATATACAAAAAAATAAAAGAAATATACATAATTGTAAAACTAAATCATTTCATAGTTTGAATATATGATGCTTGATTATTGATCAATGCCAAATGTCAAAGATAAATATTAAAAATTTAAATACTTGATCATTGATCTATGTTCACGAATCCAATGCAGACCAATTCGCAAATCCGAACCCAATTTGCACCCGAACCCGGTTCGAGGGTCCAGTGTGTGGATCCGATAACTTAGTAAATAACCAGTATTACCCGGGGACGCATTTTGAGCATATTTTGACCCGTCCAGAAAACAAGGATGTCCCAAAAACTCGGAAAATTCCGGAAACCTGTCCCCTGGCTGCCCATAAAATTAATGCTTGAATTTTGATAATGTGTTTGACTTCCACCCTCATGTGAACTCTCAATTTAAATTATTTAACACAAACATTATATGTTAAGGTTCTAGAATGTATATAAGCATGCTTTATCCACGATTTCATATGAATATTTAAAAAATTTCTATATATTTTAAATTTTCCCTATTTTTTATATAGCTGTCCCCACTGCCGTCCCCTGCTCCGGGAAAAACAATCCGTCCCGGAAACCCGTTTCCCCGTCCCCCCGTTTTGGAAACTTGGGGTAACATAGAAAATAACTTAAAATGAATAGTGTGTGTGCTTTTATTGTCTGCAAAGCGTTTTGTTTAAATATTAACTCTCGGGATCCAAGAAAAAGGGCTTCCATCTTTGTGAATCCAAGAGTCAATAGTTATGAGCCTTGGATAATAATCCAGTTATTTTAGTTCTTTACAAGGGCTTCCATCTTTGTGAATACAGCGATTGGCAATTGCAGTTGAATAAAGCAATAGTGATATGACGCCTAATACTGCAATAGAGTTGATATCCTCACATGCATATATTCTGTAATGTAATCCCAAACTCCTGCACCTGGGATACATTATAACTACTCTTATGTTAGATTTTTTTTCATTTACTTGTAAATGAAATTCTACTACGGGCATCGTTTGAAAACTATTAACAAACTAAACATAGGTTAGTTGTATAATTCAAAGTTTTAAATAAGTGTTTGTTTTATATTTGAACTCTCATACTTCTATTAAATAAGTGTTTGCATTCTATAAAAAGTATCTTGTTTTCTTCTAAAACACCCCATCCTTATGTCAACATTACTATTGTTATTATTTTCGAGGAATTTGCTTAAGTGTATATATAGATATCTTCAGCAAGTTTTGTGGATTGTTTTTATTTCAATACAGAATCCATTTTTGTACCCCAAGAGCAAATTTAAGAAGATATATCAGTTTCTGCAATAATCAATTTCCAGTGGCTATAATCCAAAATTCAAGAAAGCTTTTCAAAGTTGGCAAAATCTTGCCACTAGTTGTTCCCATCGTACAATTCAACATATAAATTAAACAGAAAATAAAGACAAACTTTTGCAAGAAAATATACTGAACGTGGGTAAGAATTTTTCTACTAACAGATCAAAAATTCCTTTTAGAGACTCTCTTCAGTTTTGATTGACAACCAATCTTAAATGTAACAGAAGTCCTTGGTTCATGAAAATTGACTAGGCAATCCACCTTGTGATCAAAGCTTAATCTGTTTATATTTGCAACGTTTTTTATGTTATCAAACAAAAATGGAGGCATAGAAATGTACATTGGATTCCCAATATGCAAAAAAAAAAATTAATTCCCTCGTAAAGGAAAGGTGGAATATTACAGAATGGAACAGAACAAAGGGCTTAATATATTAAAGGAAAATTTATCTTGTTTTCATAAAGTTGTCTTGTCCCAAAACACAATGAAATTTTGGATTGAGATGTTTTAGGAAGATAAGATAGTGACTATTCCAGAGAACCACAGAATGTACAAAATATACAACTTTTCTAAGATATACACTGAAAATAAAGATTTTAACATCAACTTTTAGATTTCCAAATTACCAAAAGGACCTCGTTGACTACTGTGGTGAATGAATGCTAGCCAACCCAACAAGGTTCCTTTATAGTTGCAATCTTCCACACCCAAAAGGAATCAGAATAATAAGACATAAGACCAGGTGTGAATCTCAAGCAATTCTAATAAAACCTAGACCATAGTAGCATTATATTTACATGGATCAAAACAGCAAGGCAAAAGTGAAAATGAAATCCAATTACCCAGGTTCAAAAAAGAAAAAAGCTCAATACAAACTCTGGAAACAAAAAAGTTAATATTGTATTCGTAAAATATAAAAAATATATATTATTTTGTTAATTCATGTCAATATATTGCACATAGATTAAAAATAAGAAAAATTAAAATAAAATAGGTAGGATTTTTAAAATACTATTTTAGTATTTTACTTTTACATGAGAGGATATATGTAAAAGATAAAGATTTCTATTATATTAAAAATATATGTATCATAAAAATGATTACAATAAGTAGCATGATAATATGATATCAAAACATGTATAAAATGTAGTGAAGGGAGGCCTCTAATCATCCCTCAAGGCAAACTCCTCATCACTAGAGCTATTGGACTCCTCGCAGTCAAGATCCGCCAAACAAACACCAACCAGCCCTGCATTTGAAGTCATTGCATCCTCATCCTCATCAATCTATGCTGGCTCCTCTAGCTCTACATCCCATCATGTTGTTGGGCTCTCCTTGTACACACGTCTTGCGGTTAATTATATACAAGGCACTATGTACAGCCACTAGCTTCTTCACTCTCCTAGAGGTAAGTTTGTTCCCCTTAAGAGAGTGGATGAAGCTATAAGTAGACCAACTCCTCTCTACAGCTGAAGAACTAGAAATCTGAGATAGCAGACAAATGGCAAGTGTGGTAATCTTTTCTCTCTGTACTCCATAACATTTCCACAACAAAATCAAGTCATCCTGTGCCATAGTTGTTATATCCATCCTTGCTGCATCTGAATAACCCTTAAGAGTGGCAAATTTTGTCAACTCAATGCGAACCTAGCTAGCAATAGGACCATCAAACATCCTATCAATGCACTTGAAGAATTATACCTTCACATCATCATCCTCAAGCAGTGTAACTCTGCCAAGCCTAGGCATGTACCAATTCAGATCCAATGCATAAGCAGCCATGTGCAAGGGAGTGTTCAACTTGTCCCATCTACATTGAACAATTGGTCGAGTGTGCTCATTGTAAAATGCTAAAGTGGGATCCTCTAGCACAGTAGAACTCATCTGGTCAAGCATAGAATCGATGCACTCATACACCTCTCCAAGAGTAGGTGCATCCCCATCACCATATCTGATCGCCTAGAAAACCAAAGTAATGATAGAGGCAATGTATTTTGCATCACTCCAAAATTGATCACTCTTCACTATCTCCTTTACCCTCTTCCCCTGCTCTGTCTTGGCCTTAGCCCACCAATTCCACTCATTCATCATAACCATGAGTTGCAGTGCCTCTTGGAACTCAAGCATTCTCTCCAAGAGAACGTAACAAGATGCATATCTAGTCTCAACTGGTTTCAAGAACTCTGCGTAGGTCCTGAAGAGTGCATGTGAAGTGTGATGGTTGCAAATAAACATCTACACATCTCTCACATCGCTAACCACTCCTTTAATCCAATCAATCTTACCTGTCCTTGAGTGCATTGTTCATGGCATGCACACAACATGGAGTCCACCAAATATATTTGTAGACTGTCGCAATAAGCTTCCATGCAACTCTACACACGTGTTGCATCTGTCACTACTTGGACCACATTTTGTCGCCCAATCTCCTCAATAGCCTCCGTGAGGACCTCAAACTAAAAATTGGCATCTTTGTGATGCCTTGAACAATCAAATGCCCTGAGAAAGTATGGGCCCTTTGAACATGCAACCATGATGTTAATGAGTGGACGATGCCTAATGTCCATCCACCCATCCATAACTATGTTGCATCTTGACTTTATCCAACATTCCTTCATCTGCTCCATCAAAACATTGATCTTGGCATAGTTGTTATCCAAGATCATGGTCCTCAATTTGTGCTCACTCGGTGGCACATATGATGCTCCCCCATTTGCCACCATCGACATCATCTCCTTATAATAAGGAAATCGAGCTACATGCAACAGGATGCCATTGGCAAAGAAGAACCTGCCAATGGAATCGTCAGTTTGATCCTTCAGCTGCATATTGAACAAATCACAAATCAGCTACGGGGTTACTTCCTACCTTGTGTTTCCCCTTGTTGTTGCCCCTCCCCTGCTACACTCTGAGTGGATGAAGGTCATGTGGCTGGCCCTGACATCATTCTTGCTCATTGATGCAATGTATGAGTAGAAACATATTGCTGCCCTTGCATCTACTGAATTGTCTAAACCTGTTGCATAGCAGACAAAATAGTAAGCATTGCAATTACATCATCTTCAAGAACACTCAAAAGCTTGTTGAACTCAATTCGGTACTTGATATATTTAGGATCTTGAAAAAATTTACATGGATTCACACCATGTCCTTTCCAAAAGAGGAAGTGTGAATTGACTCTAGTGATGCTCCCATACCATGGCATACTACATATGTTGCATTTCCATTTTCGCGTGCCACCACCTAATGGGTTTAGGATCGTTGTTTTTGTTGCAAATTGTTTGAGAGGAGACTTGGGTCATAAGGACCCCTAGCAAACTGTTTCAAAAGCTCAAAGGGGCAATCTATAGAAGCTGGTCCACTAGCCATGGAACTAGTTTGGACATCCAAATCAATCCCATGGTCACTCTCCTTAGGCTCAACCTCATATTCTAATTGGCTTCCACCCTGAGATTAACTTTCCATTTCATCTCCACTCATCACAACTATGAGAGCTCACTGTGACACTGCATTTCACAAAATGAAAATAAATTTTGTAAGCAACTAGTTTCAGCCTACTTAAAAAAAAAATTTAAAAATTTAACTCTAAAACAAAATTTAAAATTTAAGCATGTTGAGGGCAAAATGAAGAATCTTCATAAATTCTTCATTTTGCCCTCAAGATTCATCATATGACATAAATTAAAATTCTTATTTAGAACATGAAACAACAAAAATGAAAAAACTTAAAAAGAAAACTAAGAGATTTTAAAACAAAAAATGAAAATGAAAAAAAATTGTAAAACAAATTACAATGAACATTCAACATTCAACATTTTAAAATTTTAAAACAATTTGAAATATAGAAAAAAAAAATCAAAAAATAAAACAAAACCCTACCTTATGCTTGATAAATCTCTTCAAGGAAGGTGTAGAATCTTCCTCCTCTTCATCTTGCTCCTCTTTCATTTGTTATCATCTTAATATTGCATCATATAATATGGAAGATCATTTCATAGCTAAAGTGCTTTTGATTTTAATAAAATCCTCCTCATTCAAGGGTAAGAGACTTTAAACTCAAAAAAAATAAAAGGATTTCCAATTTTTTTGATGACATGAACAATGTTTGGGAACCCCCCGAAGAAAACTTTGTAAAATAAAATTTTGATGGTTCATCTCACAGCGATACTAGCAATACCGACGTGGTTTTCCTTGATAGAGACACTAGAAGTAATTTATGACATGGCAGTGCACTCCTCTTGGTAAAGAGTGTTGAATATGCAAGACAACTGAGGAGGGGGTGAATCAGTTGTCCGCAAACTTTTAAACCTTAGTATAACTTTAATCAGCTCCCCCAAACATGCTTTAAACCTTAATTGCAGAAAGATGAAAACATGAAAGCACAGCAATCACCAAACACATGAAATGGCAGATTTACGTGGAAAACCCTATAAAGGGAAAAAACCACGGAGAAGATTATTCTCAAATATATAAACACCTATAAGGGTAACACCGGTTAAGGTGATTTTTACAAAGAAAGGCTCACTGTCCAGAAGGACAAAATAGAATAGATCTACCACTGATGCACAACAACTCAACTGATTGATTTGTAGATACGTTTAGCTCACTGCTTTCGATAACTAAAACATGAATATCCACATTGTCCTCAAACACTCTTCACAATATCTCAAACATGCAGGGAGATAGATCCTCTTTCATACATCCTCTTTGCATAGGTACACACTTGTACAGAACTCACACAAGTATACACGAATGTCACACCTCTACTCTATACCACAATGATTTAACTTTTATTTATACCAATCTTTATTTGCGAAGTCTCCCACTAACGGCCAGGCAAGTAGCTGAATACAATTTGAATTAGGTCAGCACTAAACATTCCCACAATTGGGAGGAATGAAAAGTGGACCACAACATGTCATAGTTGGGACCAAAAATATCACCATACACGTTACATTCCATCTTACATACACTGAGACAAATAATTGAAGTGTAAGTATCCGAGGAAGGCGAAACTTAAAGTAGACACCATTGAAATTTGAAATCAAGTCTCTGAAGCCAAATATCTCATGTCCTCTAAAATGAATGAAGCTAAGGACATTAATAACTCATTTCCAAAAGTGCAGCATCAAAAATTGTCATGCGAAGAAATGCTAAGCATGCATTTCACGCAAAGATCATTCTCAGTCACTGCTATACACAGACAAATGCTGATTCCACTACACTTCAAAGAATCTTGAAATAAACATCTTCAAACAGTCTTTACTATCATATCAAAATCTCAGCAACAGAAAACACCAGATTTACATGGAAAACCCTAAAAAGGGAAAAACCACAGAGAAGATTATTCTCAAATATATAAACACTTGTAAGGGTGACACCGGTTAAGGAGATTTTTACAAAGAAAGGCTCACTGCCCAGAAGAAGGACAAAATAGAATAGATCCACCACTGATGCACAACAACTCAACTGATTGATTTGTAGATACCTTCGGCTCGCTGCTTTCGATAACTAAAACATGAATATCCACATTGTCCTCAAACACTCTTCACAATATCTCAAACATGCAGGGAGATAAATCCTCTTTCAGACATCCTCCTCGCATAGGTACACACTTGTACAGAACTCGCACAAGTATACATGAATGTCACACCTCTACCCTATACCACACTGATTTAACTTTTATTTATACCAATCTTTATTTGCAAAGTCTCCCACTAATGGCCAGGCAAGTAACCGAATACAATTTAAATTAGGTCGGCACTAAACATTCCCACAATTGGGAGGAATGAGAAGTGGACCACAACATGTCATAGTTGGGACCAAAAATATCACCATACATGTTACATTCCATCTTACATACACTGAGACAAATAATTGAAGTGTAGGTATCCGAGGAAGGCAAAACTTAAAGTAGACACACCATTGAACTTTGAAATCAAGTCTCTGAAGCCAAAAATCTCATGTCCTCTAAAATGAATGAAGCTAAGGACATTAATAACTCATTTCCAAAAGTGCAGGATCAAAAATTGACATGCGAAGAAATGCTAAGCATGCATTTCAAACAAAGATCATTCTCAGTCACTGCTATACACAGAAAAATGCTAATTCCACTGCACTTCAAAGAATCTTGAAATAAACATCTTCAAACAGTCTTTATTATCATATCAAAATCTCAGCAACAGATTCTCAACATATAGAGTATGCGGAGCAATATACTCAATAATGGTTTCACAGAAAACAGTCACTAATGACAACAACAGCAAGTTGACATCAATGACAACCATACCAACTCAATCATATCAACTCCTCAATTGCTCAAACAACTCATTTTGCTCAATTCTGCAACAAAGAGAACTAATAATGAAACAAAACAGGTAAGATTGGTGGCTGGAATGGCAGAGGCAGATTGGCAGCTACCAAACGAGTGCAAAATTTAATTATGGAAGGGGACTCCTTGATTGTAATCAGCAACTTGGGTATTATACAGAGGAAGCAGTAGCTCCATAATCTTCTAGGTTCTGTGAAGTTAAATACCAATATTGCTGGTGGAGAAATAATTTTGCAGCAGAACTTTTAGCTAATTACAGTGAGAATCATAATCCCAAAGCTTTGTTATATAGTCAAATTTCTTTCTCTTGCGAGCATTTAAACACTCCTTTTCCATTTAAGTCCCCATAAGTCATCTGCATCTAATTTTAAGAACCTAAGGTCCTTGGATGATAGCCGGAAGCTTTAATTGAAAGGGTATCTTGAATTCATGTTAAGCATTGTCATAGTTTAACAAATCAGTAAGTACACACCCAGCTTCCAAGTACTCGCCAAAAATTCTTGCTGGAAAGTAATCAAAGGAAAAAGTGGCTGCTGAGTTTTAGGTAAAAATTGCAATGCTTATTGTCAAAAAATCACATGAGCCACATGTAAAAACTTGTCCACTATTCAGTATAAAAGGAGGCAAAGATTTTTTATTTGCTGCAAAATTTAGGCCACGATTCAAAGGTTTTTCAATTTCTGCCAAAAAAATTAATGCATGATTTGAATTCTAGTTGCTGCAAACAGATCTAGGGCATGATTTAAGGTTTTACAGGCTCCACCTCTCACTTCAAACTTCCAAGAGATAAAATTGTAAAAATGGCATGTGCCATGAAGGTTTGTGTGGTTTTAAAGGCCTTAATTTGTGCTTGGTGGTAGGGGATATACCCCTATATCCCGCTTGACCACACCGTGTATTGCCACAAGGAACATGTGAGTGGTGCTTCCCCTCAACCCCTAAATTACCACCCGCCACCATCCCTCCCCTGTGCCCCATGTCCCCCCATCCCATTGTCCCGAGACTCTAGAACATAGATTCATGGTCACAATGAGAAGAAATACATATATGATTAGTTTTTTTTCTAGTAATGTCTTTTTCTAAGTTTTATTTCCAATTTTCATTTTCTAAAAGAAATATAGCATCTGCAAGTAGGAGAGCTAGCAAGTGTAAAGACATGTTTTTTGGTCAATGATATGTATTGAACTCTAATTTTGATATAAATATAAAGGAAGTTGATAGAATGTGTATGTTCAATAAATGCCAAGTAATTGCCAAGCTTTTCACTAAGTTTTTGCCAAGTCCCAAGTTTTTAAAATTTTTGGAACAACCAAGTTATTGCTGAATCCAAGTTTTTAAACTATGAGTGTGGTAATTATATGCCCCACCAAACTGAGAACAGATCTCAACCGGCCCTTATAAATAATGGTTCCTTGGCAACTAAATAAAGAAGAGGCGACCAGAATTTTAAAAATTAAAATAATAAATAGCAGCAACCATTTAATGGAGAGGCGACCTAATTTAAGAGAGATCAACAGCTACTTAAGAAATACTTACATTTTTAGAGGGCCAACTGGATTAGTCAAGAAATTATTAATTAGCCAATGCACCCCTTGCAAAGGTGATAGTTTCCATAAAAAGGTATGACTCCCTCCAAATAGGAGATATGAAGAGCAATTCATCCAAGAAGGGCATCGAGCAAAGACAATCTGATACTGATTGTAATTCAGTGAGATACAGCAGAGTATAACATTTATTAAGTGATTGGTATGCAGCATAAATGTATTTATTCATTAGTTATTTATTAAACTATTAAAAGCTTTAATTTATTTATTGAACTAAATTGCCATTTCTTGAAGATATGTATTAGTAATTTGTCTACTTGATTTCGAACAAGCAATCACATTTGGAATCAATATGAAACGTATGATAGGGCGATGCAGCAGTACTGGTTCCCTCATCAAGTACACCAACCCCAAGATGGATTTGCCAGTTACTGGGGCCAAGGAGCCCAATGACTCGAAGGCTCACTTCATGCCCTTGGGCTTGATTCAGGAGGACGGGCTCTTGATGCCCTATCATGCTTTCCCATCAAATTTCACAATATGGTTAGGTGCTGGTAATAACTTAAATGGGGGTAAGCCTGCAATCAGGTGTATCCAAAAAGGGGACATCGCAGTAATTTATCCACACAAATGGCATTCTTTGTAAAGTGCAAAGTATCCCCATTAATGTGGCATGTGTGAAGAGTTTATTTGCACATTGCACAAATTTAATGTTATTGTATAATTAATGGCTTGAGGAAGGGTAGTTGGTGGGTTGGTTCTATGTGTGGTGTTTGTTGGGTCTTGGTGCGAAAGGTGGTGGCATGACTCGTAAAGGGTGTATCTTTGCAAAAAAGGGATCCACTGCACAATAAAGTTATTGTCTCTAATTGCAGGCTTACCCCCATTTAAGTTGTAAAGCCCCAACTATATAAATTTTCATCAAAGTTGTTCTTGGTGAGTTCCGATTAGGATTACAAGGTCATCCTTGATCTAAGGCCATGATTAGACATGACTGAATATCAAAATTGGCTTCTTATATAAAAGATGGTATGCAAATGGTTTGATTGCTCCAACCATTGCTTCCAAAACATTTTGAACAGATGTTGCTTCTAGGTTCCTTGTGAAAATTGGAAGGTAAAGGATAGATATCTAAAGAACATCCCAATGTGCTAGCTCCTACGAATGTTGGGGTTGTAAACTACTCAGGTATAGGCAAGGTAATGATGAATTTGATGGTTAATCATAGTAGAGAGCACCTAGATATTTCCTAATGTACTCATATTATTTTTAAGGAATGCAATCTTGAATGATTATGAATATCGAATATGGATAATCATCACTCTCAACATCCTAGTGGTATATAAGACTTATAAATTGATGTATATATTTTTATGGAGGTATCTTGAATTATAATGCGCCATTCATATAATCTTGCAAACTTAGCCCCTAGTGATGAACATTGCTTCTTATGTGCCAAGTGAATTCCCTGATAAGATGAGCTTTACATAATTAAATGCAAAATTGATTACCATTCTCTCATATATCTTACTAGAGAGCATCTTCAGCTCAGCCTTACTAAGGACGATGTCATAAAATGGTTATTAAATATTAAGAATTATAGAAAAATGAGTTGATTTTTAAGGCAATATCTTACATAGCAAGTGTAGTCACTAGTAACCTATATATTACTTAGGCATAGGCATCTCTCTATATATATGCATAAGATCCTTACGAGAGAACATCTTGAGCTAGGCCTTAACATGGAGGACCATGTCTTCCATTTTGAATCAAATCCCCACTAGGGTGAAGTTTGTGTACGCTTCATGGCATGGTGATCCATGCATAGCCATTAGTGAGGTAACCATGTCCTATATGATGCGGAGAGTCCCCACTAAGGTAAATCTTGGGTGATTACCACCTGGTACAAAACAATCATCCCCTTTAGATGTCTAGATTTATACCGTCATTCATATGAGCTCTCAATTTAATAATTTATTTGGTTTATTCTATTAGAAATGTCTTTTGGCATTATGCCACATGTATGACGTCAAAAATAGAAGATCCATGACCCTAACCATTTTCCTTTATTTAAATCTTCGGCACTCTTTAAGTTGCTTTTTCCATATAAGATTTTGCACAGAATTTCCACTTTATTGTTCAATGTTCACTCTTTACTCAGCAGCATCCTCCATAGGGCCAATTCGACATATGAGCAAAGTCTCCTGTTGCTTGTTCCTCCTTATTCTGGGTTTTAAAATGGTATTGCACCCTTGTATTTCATTGTCTCTTTCAGCATCAACTCAAGTGACCTTGAGACTCAAAATAAATGCACATACAAGCCTCTAAACCTGAAAAATGCTACACATATTCTTTAAGGATTCTGCAGTTTATTCCATGCTCTAGGTAAGCCCAACTCTGTGAGCTCAGTGGCAGAACATCTACAAATGCTGATGGAAGCTCCTAGTTCTGTGTTCCAGTTGGTCTGACTTACAACAAGTATGAGGACTAAATGACTAGGTGCACCAGAACATCAAAAAAGCTGATGGGAGGTCTTAATTTTCTGTTTCAGCTGGTCTGACTTACAACAAAGTATGGGGAAGGTGAAACTAGGTGCACTCAAGCCATTTATTGCTTGATGAAGGGGTCAATCAAGGGGTGGGGATTCAAGGTATGCTCTAGCAAAACCCAAACCTATGAGAGCTAGATGCTAGCAGTAGAGCACACTACAGTGTCAATGGAAGCTTAAGGGTTTAAGTCCGAGCTCGTTGATGTCTTACAACAGATTCCCCACAAGTGGTAATAATATTGTCAACAAAGGCATATATTTTTTATCAACTGCAATAAAAATTACATAAGAGCATATATACGACAAATGAACAAACTGTTAACCACAAAAGTTATTAATAAATTCATAGTACAAGAACAGGTATATAGCAGAACCTGACAGATCTAATTTTACTTAGCACAATTGCAAACCAACCTTACAGCAGAGATAACAAGCTATTTTTTATTCTATCAAATCACATCCCTTTGCCTAAACTGATCTACAGAAAAATTACCGAAAAAATTTGTTTGCCCCAATGACCATTATAATTTTGAGCTGGTGAAGCTTATAGATAAACATCAACCGAAGTTTTCAGATACCCAAGTTGAAAGCGCCTGCATGGAAAATTTTCCATGCAAAAGATCACCCAAGAATGTTGGGGATTTCCAAGACATTCTTCACATCCCACCAGTATTTCCCACTAGTTCAGGGCATCCTCCCATAGATATCATTAGTTCTTGTATTGGCTATTTCACAGGGGTTGATGATGAGGGGATTGGACCTTCCTTGTGAGATTCCGATTAGTGGCAGTCTTCACCTCCAGCCCTGGCCTTCTACAACCCTAGCCCCTTACATTTTTATCAACGAATTTTTCTTTCTCATGGTTATTTGGAATTAAAAAGATTACACAGCGATAACCAGATACATGATATTATCTCTGACCACGAAAATCTAAAAGCTTTTATTTTATAATGTTTGTAATGATATTATCATTTCGAAATGTCTATGCTTTACCTGTTCTGGTCAACCAGCTTGGTAGCTAGGCTCTTTTTGTACTCCACTTTTGATTTTGTCTTGTAGCCTCTTTATTGAGCTCCCTTTTGCTCTTCATGGTATCTAAACCAAGTATGGTCATGTCGCAATGACCTATGTCGGTAATCAGTTTACGTTCTTATCATTTATTTATTTCTTCACAACAGGCAAAATGCATTATTAACAGTGGCAACGATACTGATGCCCCAGGGGTTTAGCAAATTGCAGGAGGAAACTTGGTAAGACGTGAAAAATGTAAAGGGTCGGGAAGAGCCAAAGTGGCACACCCTTCCATTCTTTTCTAGACACAATCTTTATCAAAGAAATGTAATTAGAACCCAGTTGCGAAATTATGTTTTTCGGACTGATTGAGCAATGTCATGCTGTCATTAAAATTAGCGATGCCTCTTTCGCCACTAACATAGTTTATAGTGGAAACCCAAAGAAGGTTTCATTACGCTGGTGGATGAAGGATATGTTTCTAAACAATTATAATTATGGAGACAAAGAACCAGAATAAGCATAAATTTTGTGGGAATCTCGTTTCTCTAACCGGTAAGTTATTATAAACTAGCAGCATTGCATGGGCATTGGGAAGGTCGTTTCGTTGAGTTTAAAACCAAAGAAAGTATACAAACAAGTTCCGTCGCATAAAATATCGGCGCGGAAAAAGAGGGTAAACAGAACCCTCTCCCTCAAAAGAAAATTAATACTTATATCAATAATATCCAGAGGAAGTAAAATAGAGGAGCAAACCTTGAGCCAAAAATTACCGATGTGTTGAAAGAGAATTGTGATGATGCGATTGGCAGCCCATGAGCACTGGATTTTATTCCTAAAAAATCAATACCTCCAGTGGTTTCGAACCTGCAACCTACCTCGCATGAATACTGAGACCCTGATTTTCATTGCCATTAGACAAAAAGATAACAGAGGCCGTATGGAAAGGCGGAGCTTGGAGACAGTACAAATAGGTCGCGAACTGATAAAAGCGTGGTCATATGGCAGTGTTTATTTTCTGGTTAAGGGTTGCAAACATGCGCAATTCGAAGACACATTTGTAATCCGTGCCCCGGAAAGGCTCCCTACCTTGTCTGCTATTGTTAAAGAGTGGAGAATTTAAATTGATTGGCTATCTATAGAGGGACTATCTAGATTTTCATGTGAGTGTTGTTAAAGTAATTTATAAAAGTTTTATAACTAGCAATCGCATTTTAGTGGGTAATGGGTAGGTCGTAAAGATATGGAAAGTCAATTAAGTATCTGTCTCTCTCATTCTCTTTATATCTTCCCAGCTCTCTTATCTCGCCCTATCTCTCCCCCGCTCTCCATATCCCTCTTTCTCTATCCATCTCTCTCTATTTATCTCTCTACATCTCTATCCCGGTATCTCTCCTCTATCCCTTTATATATCCCCCTCTCTATCTCTAAACAAGAATTTCAAAAATCTAACATTAATAAAACCAAAATAATAATTCTTATGACTATAACTATTAAAGAATTTATTTTATTTTATTTTATTTATATAATAATATTATTAATAAATATAATATTATATATTAAATAATTTGTAATACAATTACCATTCTAGTATCATTTAATTTTTAGATTTTTATTATGTTTTTAATTTGACAATTGAAATCTTCCTTTAAAAATAGTTTTAAAATTTTTATTATATACTTTAAATTAATTAGACATATCTTTAAAAATATTATTTTATTTTATTTTTAAATTAATAAAAAAAATCATACTTTTTTTCAAAACTTTATTTCAATAGTCATAATTGTAAAAATAAAAAATATAATTATTAAATAGAAATTCTAAAATTTTATAATCTATAATAAAAAATGTGAATAATTTATATTAAAATAAATATTTATTGATAATAATTCTATTTTTAACATAAAAAAATTGATATCCTCATACGGTAGGGCATTTAACCATATTGGGTTATTAAAAATTGAAGTAAAGAAACTATTCAAAATAATTTTAAATGAGAATAAAAATAACGTGGGATCCGTGTACTTGCTTAGCCTGTCGGCAAGTATTAACAAGTGCCACATAGTGGCCAAATACTTGCCTTTAGTAATTAATTTTAATTTTAATTTTTAATATAAATTTAATCTTAATTTTAATAAATTTATTAAAATATATAAGATATTTTAATTAATTATATAAATATATAATTATAATTTTTTATATAATGATAATTGTAGTAATAAATAATTTTTAAAATTATAATTATATAAACAATTATTCATTGCAAATTATAATTAATTTAAATCTTAATTTTAATTTTATTTGTAAATATAACAATAGTGCTAATTTTATTTTATTGAGATATATTTTTTATTACATATGATTAATATTATTGTATATATAATATTGTATTATTATATTATACATAAATTATAATTATAATATAATATATTTAAAATGTATAATAATTATAAATATAATATTATTTTAATTTATATTATAATCTATATTATAATAATAATATATAATAATTTATCTTAGAAGATTATATAATAGAAATATATATTATTTTTATTTAACATTTCTAATTAATTATAAAATAAAATATTTATTTACTATGTTTAATTTAAATTATAATATTTTGTAAGGGAAAATATATCACACATTTGTTTACCTAAATATTTATTAATCCATAATTTACATACAATAAATTTTAAAATATTTTTAAAATATATATAAATGAGAATAAATATATATTATATTATATGATATATTTACAATATTTTTATTTACATTAGAAAAAGTGAGTTATATACTAAAATAAATTCATGTAATATAATTTAAAATTTAAAAATTTTAATATACAATTAATATAAAAAAGAAAAAGATTAATGAAAATCTTAATTAAAGATAGAAACAAAAATTGTTTCCAAACCGAAAATTATGCATTTTCATTATATTAAATATAAAGTTGACAATAAATAACAAACGTGGTAAATTTTAATTGGTTCACTCCTGTAATAAGACTTCAAGTGATTTAGCCAAATGATAGAAAAATGATTTCTATAAATTATAAAGTTAAAAATATTGCATCTAACTTTACAAAATATGAAATTTATTACAAAATACAAAATCTAAAAAATTCTAATTGGTCTAAACAGTTTTATTTAATCGCAAGTACTAATAAGTGCTAAAATTTGTTAGATTTTATAAATTTAATTTGAATTATGACTTTGGTTTTAAATATTTCATTCCTTTATCTTTATGTTCTATTTTATGCTAATTTTTAATTTGTTAATATTGAGTTTATTTTTAGTTGTTTATTATTAACTCTTTTTAAATTATAATTTTTATTAATATTATTTTTGAAATATTTTAACTTTGTATTTTGTTTATTCAATCTTAATATTTTATTCAAATTTAGATTTGAGATTTATTTTAATTTTTATATATTTTTATCTAATTTGTAGTTATTTGTCAAATAAAAAATTTATTATTGTACTATAATTGTATTTTGAGTTATAATTTTAATCTATATAGTCAAATAAATTTCAAATTTCAAAACATAGATATTTTTTATTACTTTCTTTTGGCCAACAATTTTGGAGAATAACATGTGTCCTTTATGAAGTTATGCAAAAGGTAGCATGTCATTTTTTAACTCTTTCTAATTTGTAATATTTTTTAATGTTATCATTTTGATTTATTTTGACTTTGTATTTAGTTTATTTAATTTTAATATTTTATTTAAATTTAAGTTTGAAATTTATTTCAATTATTGTCTTTTTATTTAATTTGTGATTATTTGTCTTATTACAATTTTAATTATTGTAAAATAATATTTGATAAATTTTAATTTTAATTTATATATTTAAATAAATTTCAAATGTAAATCCATCTCAAAAGTTGCAAAGTGGGAGATAAATTTTCCTATTAGTTTATTTTTGCCAACAATTGGAGAACATCATGGGTCTTTTAAGAAGTTTTACTCAAGATTCTCTCTCTCTCTCTCATATATATATATATATATATATATATATATATATATATATATATATATATATATATATATATATATATATATATATATATATATATATATATATATATATATATATATATCACTTCATATCTCAAATTTATCTTTCTATCCCTCCCTCTCTTACTCTCTCCTTCTCTGTCACTCTATATATTTATCTCTTCCAACTCCCCTCTTTCTTGATCTCTTCATCTACTTATCCATGGCCATGTGCATCTCTATATCTATCTTCTTCACTATCTCTCTCTCTCATCTTCCCCCCCACCTATATATATATATATATATATCTCCTATTGCAAACATAGTTCATGTCCCTATTGATAACGGAGCCTTATTATCTTCCTAATTCAAAGTTTTTGTTTCAATCATGTGTTTGGAACCCTACAAGCGAATGCATAGTTGATTTCAAGTTATCACTTCTCCATTTAGAATTTTGTTACAAAGACAACATCACTTGCTAAATGGAATCCCAATTGACTTCATAAAATATCCAAATATATGCAAAAGTAGACCTAAACTTTTCCTTGCTAGCCTTCCACACTTCTTCAGCATACCCATTGCGCACCAAGGTACAATTGATAGTGGCTAAATAAAAGTTTTATTGAAAAAGGGAGTAGAGGAGAAAGGGATAATAAACATCGGTGGGTTATTTAGATTAGCAGTGGTTCTAATCAATTATCTATTTCAAATGATTGGTATTCAACTCTGGATAAATAAAGAACTTCCAAAAATGAAACCATCCTTGATCGTAACTTACTTTTTTGGCAGGCGGTTTGTTTGCATACCTCCTGGGTGGAGTTGGGAGATTTTGTAGCCTTCACTACGATAAGAAACATAATCTTGGAATACATTGTGAGCGGAGCCATGGTGGCTCAAGCCTGGACTTTCCTCAACTACTCCCCCAATGACTTTCCCATCTACACAAACCTCACCTCAGGCTTCAACATACTCGACCCCATTGTCATTGTGGTCACTAAACTAACTTCAAATTTAGTATCAATTTGATGAAATCTATTTTTAAATTTCTTGCACAAATCCTCTCTAACAAAAGACTATTCTGTAGAAATTAAGAGGAATCTTCATTTTTAATTTGAAATAGCTTTTCCAAAATTTCTTGGAAAAAATAATAATTGACTACTAAGTTTTCTGCCAAAATGGGTGGAATTAAATCATTTCAAAAATGAGGACAAAAATTCCATAACATGTTTATGACTTTAGGGTCCATGGAATTATAAATTGTGCAAGTTGTGTGGTGAAGTATTTGTACTATACCTATTTTAAGCATATAATAAAATGAAGATAGTGATCTCAACGTATAAAAGATCCCAATGACGTTGATGACTCTTTCAATAGATAACATGGCCTCCATATTTTTGAGCTTATAGTATTGTCCACCTTAAAAGGATTGGCAAGAATTTACTTGACATATTTTCACTGTATAATGATACCTATTTATATAACTTGTATTGTTGTTGATAATATTTCCTTTTGCATATCATGAAATAAAGGTGTGTAGTGACTGTATAATGATACCTATTTTAAATTGAAAAAAAAAATCATCTGACTTATTTTTTTAACTTTCTGAACAATAATGCTAGGCCATCTCATTATCAACAAATCATGGAGTGCTTGGACATACAACAAGGTTAGAAGATCGAAACCAAGCAAGAACATGGATGAGCAAGGCATGGGCATGGTTGAGCACATGACTAACTTCCCAATTAAACTGGATCTCCACTGTTGTCAACACCTTCATCATCCTCTATATCATGTCAAATAGTCCATATGCCTTGTATGTGCTTCCACATTTTGCATACATGTCTACTACGACAATTGCAACTATATCTGATAAAATATCTCTATTATTTATGCTTCGATGGATGTCCATACCCTATTCCAAAGCCCCTATTTTAGGACAGGCATGAAATATGATGGTAGGGGTTGTGGAATTTGGCTTGACAACTGCCAATTGTATTTGTTTGAAAGTTTCTAAAGCCTTTTCAATAACTCCATTTTGTGCATATCCAGCAATAATTGCACTCTAAGGGATGACATCTCTTTGAGGCATTCTGTCAAACATCTCGTGTACCTTGTCTCTACTTCCACATTTTGCATACATGTACACTAGAGCATTTACAACAATAATATGAGATGAAAATGCTCCTTTTATTATGCTTTGATGGATTTCCATACCCTATTCCAAAGCTTCTAATTTGGAACACGCAGAGAGGATGCTAGCAAAGGTTGTCGAGTCTAGCTTTATGCCTGCAAATTACATTTGCTTGGAAGTTTCTAAAGCCTTTTCAACAGATCCAATCTATGTATATCGTGACACCACATTTCTTTGAGGCATTTTGTCAAATAGTTCAAGTGCCTTGTCCATGATTCCACATTTTGCATACAAGTCTACCAGAGTATGGTTGCAACTACAGTATATGCAAAATTCATCTACCAGAGTATTTGTAATTACAATATCTACAAAATTCATCTACCAAAGTAGTTGCAACTATAGTATCTAAAAAATTCCCATGTCAAACCTTCCATTTCCCATTTTGGCACAGGCATTTAGGATGACGGCAAAGGTTGTGGAGTTCGGCTTTACACCTGCCAATTGCACTTGATTAAAATTTTCTAAAACCTTTTCATAAAGTTCAAATTTGTTCATAGCTGAAATCATTGTAGTCTATAAGACCACATTTCTTTGAGGCATTTCATCTAGCAATTTACTTGCCTTGTCTATGTTTTCACATACATGTCTACAAGTGGGGTTGCCTCTACGAAATCTAACACACTTTTTGGATAATTTATGCTTTGATGGATGTCCATACCCTGTTCCAACGCTCTCATTATGAATCCTGAAATCATGGCATTCCACATTAAAACATTTTTTCCAGGTATTCGATCATATACTTAACGTGCACAATCTATATTTAAGAATTTTAAATACATATCTATTAGAGCACTTCTAGCGAAAACATTGGACTACAATCCACTCTTAATCACATACTCATGAATTTGATTACCTTGCCACGATGTTGTTAAGTCGGCACAAGCACAAACAACACCTGAAATGGTTACCAAATAAGGTTTCACGCCTGCCAACAACATCTAATAAAAAGATTCTAGTGCTTCCTTAGCATATCCATTTTGGGCACAACCTGTAACAATTGCACTCCATGAGTTTATGTATGTTTTTCAAACCCAGGAGCTATATTCAATTTTAAAGTTTCAAGGCTTCATCAGGAAGAAATAAATATGCAGAGGACAGTTGGGTTCGTGAAAGTTAACCTAAGACAACTATTGGCGAAATATCTATGCATGGTGGCGTCATTTGAATAGATGGAAACAATAAAATATCCTCTTGTGCCTACAGGATAAAATATCTTTAATTAAAACAACAAAAGCGGAACTCATTCGATTTTAAAATTCACCTTCATTTTATTAAAAAGAGAAAAGATGAACAACCATCACATACGGAGGCTTCGACGTTATCGCCACTATGGTAGAGGAAACTGAAAATGATAAATGGTGAGGATTGACGTGATGGTCATCCATTGCTTTTTGAGGTGTTGCGACCATTGATTTTATAAAACAGGTCGAGCCTTTCCAAATAGGACACGCCTACGACGTTAATTAGATGGTGTTTATGGATTTCATTTTTTTAATTATTATTATTAGTTAATAATGGTTTTATGTTGAAAATTTCTAGGAAGTTTGTGGCCTTGAAGATTTATTCTATTACTTAATGTTAAAATATTAATTTAAAATATATTTTAATGGTGTCATGTGGAACAAAAAAATTTCAATTATGGGTAGACTTGTTGTAGTAAGATTAAAAATTTAGGATAAGTTTTGTCATGAGCAATGGTTGAGAGCCTAAGAAAGGATGCATGTTTTTCTTAGAATTTGATTAACTAACTACAATACATTTAATGACATGTTTTAAGGCTTTGGATAATGAAGTAGTAGATGATGTTGTAATGTATGATATTGTATACACCTAAAAATGGTCAAACCAAGTCCAAGCTAACAATTAATTAAATACAAGTTATTAATCCATTATTAGATTAATTAAATCAAAAAATCAAATAACTATGTAATTGAATAAAATAATTAATTAGATAGTTCATTTAAATCATTAAATCTAAGCCCTTCAATTTGCATACATGGCTAATTTAATTAATTCAAATAATTAATTATTCTAAAATTCTTCACCAACCACAACAAGACAAAAAATGATCAACCAATGGAGAGAAGTATTATGTGCACATGGATCACTCAAAGCTTTGGTATCTTGACCATTCATTTTGAGAGAATCAATCTTGTCCCTCCAAATGAGACACCTCAACAAACACAACTCAACCTTGGGTCTAATCACAATTAACTCAACTTAAATCAAACTCACCCCTTACAATTAGAGAAAATCAATCCACTTTCATGTAGAGCATCCATATTATAGTCAATTTGCATTCATTATCTTTGGAGGCAAAGTGTATTTTAGGAATAGTTTCATCATAATGGAAAAATTCATCCATGTTTTGAGTACATTTGAGCATTTAGAATAGGGCAATTTACTTCAATTTAGCTTAATTTGCATCCATTTGCATCTTAGATCCATTATTTCATCAAGCTTTGCATAATTCTCATATTATAGGTTGTCACTTGAAGATTTATTGTAGACGAGAGCAATTCTTAAGTCTTTATAATTAGAGGTCCATAGGGTGTTCTTGATTAATTTCATTTCATATATCTTTAATAGCATAGATCTATTGATTTGATTTGATATTTGTTGTATTAAAGTCTTATGAAAGTATTTTACATACACAAAATGGTGCTCACATAGGGCCAAGGCATCATACTAACATTTTGATTATGAATTTGAGTGATTTTGATACAGATTTGACATTTGCAGGTTTGGACATAACACAGTTAGCGCTTCTACAAAAAAAATCAGCACCTTTATGCTGAAGTTCAATGCCTTTACACATATTTTTAGCACCTCTGCATCAAATTTCAGAGCCTTTGTACAGAAGAATAGTGCCTATAGACAGGGAGTTGAAATTTGTAGTTTCTTATAATGCTTTTTCTTTCTATTTTGTCTTCTATTCGCTATATTTTAGCTCATACACATTAAATAATAGTGCCTAGTCTTTTATCTCCTTTGATTTAAGCTTCAATGCCTTTGAGTAGAATTTTAGCTCTTCTGCTTAAAGTAACAATGCCTTTTCTTAAAAGTTTAGTGTATGTACAAATTTTAATAGTGCCTATAAATACGTATTTTAATTTTTAAAATATGAAAGCTAATTTGGTTTGAAATGTCTTACAGATGGAAAAGTTGAAGAAAATCCAGAAACCTGCATTCATGATTCTAGATTACTACAAGGAGAAGAAGGCTAAGAGATTAAGCAAATATTGAAAAAATATTTATTGGGACAATGAAATGGAAAAATTGAAAGAAGGTAAAGCTCAAGAGAGGTATATCAAAATTGTAAATCTTTATCAAACTCATTATCAAATTCCATTTGTTGACATGTATGCTTATCTTTTCTAAAGCTTTTCACAATTTGGTCAATTATTTGGATTTCCTTCACTTTTTCATGCCTTGTGTTAGACTATCGTGTGTGGAAGGGGATGCTTGGGAGCTAGAATGATCACCAAGGTAATGTATGTTAAAAATAAAGATCTAAAAAATGCACATAACTTCCAACAAGGCGCACTCCATGACTCTTTGTACCTTTTCTTCTACTTTTAAAATTTTTCAATTTGAACACATAGCCTAATTAGGGAGACCTCACTTGCTTGTGAACAAGGGTATTAGGCATATGCTCTCACATTTTCAAGGTGATCAAAATGTCAAACATACCTAAGTTCCATTAGATTAAAGGTCTAAAAATGAACATCGTGTCTAATGTGTTTGGATAATAAGGGTAATAGGGATATGCTCTCATCCTTCTTAGGGTGATCAAACTCCTAGACCTACCTTTATCTCATTTTTATTTAAGTAGTACATTTATTTCAATCCATAGAGGACTCACCTCCTAAGACTTGCCTTAACGAGGTTGGTGAGAGGGACGGCCCAAAGTAGGATACAAAATCTCTTTAGCCACGTGTTTATCCAACCCACTATAAAATAAAATGCCTTCATCCTTAATGGGGTGAAGGACAAAGAATGATGTAATAGCCTTCCTCAAGTAGTCCTCACAAATTGTGCAAAACCTCCATGGCATTGGTGGGAAGCTCACGTAAAAGAGAGGTAAAAGAAAAGCTCTTTGAACATAATCTTGACTATATCATTGTTAAAGTAGTAAGCCTACCTATTCATACATGTAAAGCCAAATTTGACCTTAGGTAGATTGATTGAAGAGTTTTTCATGTGAAGGCCTCATTAAAACATTCAAGAACATACACTTTTTGTATAGATTTTAGGGTTAAAAATAATTGTTCTTGCATTTTTTGAGTTTGAGGATCCAAAACATCAGAAGAAAAGATTCATTTAAGATTAAAATTCAGTTGAAAATCATTAAAATTCATAAAATTGTAACAAAATCCCTCACATTAGCACCTACACATATTTTTTTGGGCTCCTTTACATAATGAAACAACATCTAAAACTTGTCTCACAATGCCTATGCATGTTAAACAACACTTGTACCACTTAAAACAACATCTATGCATGTTAAAATAGTGCATGTACCACTTAAAATAGCACCTATAAATTGTAAATTCAAAACAGTGGATACTTGCAGAATTTTCCATTCAAACCAAAAGCATTTCAAGATACCCTTTTCAAAGCTTGTCTCATTTCAGTCAAAATAGAGTGGGAATTCACTATTTAGAGGGTTGTCAAGCCAATTATCCATTTTCATTACAAGTCAAAATTGTCAAAACATTGTGGGAAAGTTAAATTATCATTGGTTCTAAATTCCTAAACACTTTCTACATTGATCATAAACACATTGAAGTTTCTCAGCCTCTTCATTACTTGGGTAACCCCAACTTGAAATTAAAACTCAATTAATTCACTCGTAAGGACCACCTTTTTAGAACAATCACAAGGTTATGTCGGTGAGATCAAGGGCTTGTAAGTACAAGTATAACCTTGAAGGGACTTTGTGTAGTGAAGAGATAATCAAAGAAAGACTCAACCTCAATCACCTCCACACCAAATGCATCAAGTTGAGTCTAACCAACAAGAAGAACCAAGTCAAAACAACCAATCAAACATGGTTGATAATTCAAGAATTGAAATTCCTTGGGCTACACTTCATGGTTAGCCTATGATAACACTAACAACTGTACAGAAGAAATTGAGGAAATAACAGAAGAAAAGATCAAAGAGGCACAAAAAAAACCCTGTATTTATAAAAGTGATGGAAAAGGTGTTAGAAAATAATAAGGAAAGTTACTTTTTAACTTTGGCCAAACTACCAATCAAACTTTCACATGATTATGATTTTTCTCAACTAAGACAAGTGAGGATGAAGTTAACCCTCTAGGGGTCCTAAACAAACACATTCAATCACTTCAAACTCAATTGGACGATCTTCAAAAGGTAACTTCTCCAAAGAAATACACCATAGAATCTATTTTCCCCTTTCCATTTGACAAAAACTTGGTCATGATACCATCCCACCTAATGAAGTATTTGTAAAATATGAAAAATAAATGGGTACAACTAACCCTCAAGACCACATTAGGGAGTTTTGTACATTGTGTTAGATAATTGAGAGAGGGGTGAATGAGTTAATTCCAGTTATCCTACAGTCCCAAATCTCCCAGATGTATATATTCAAACTTTTCAAAACAAATTATCAACTCGGTAAGCTATCAACAATAACTTTCTCTTCATCTACCAATTGACAATCAATTCAATACTATGTTTACCGATTTGACTAGTTATGAAATGTATAAAGTAAAATAACAATCCAATCACATCAAATAAACATAACACAAATTTTTAACATGGAAACCCTATTAGGATAAAAACCACTTGGGACCGGTAACCCAAAATAATTCACTCTTTTGAAGTGAGCTTGGTTAGGAGCCAACCCTGTCAAAGGTTACAAAACACACTATAAGGTGTGACCTGGTTAGAGGATTTATCACTAACAGTTCTCCCTTGACCAACATTCACTATGGGGTCAACAAGAAAACCAACAACATTCATTGAATGTCATATTGAAATAAAAAAAGACTATTAAGTCCACTCGGTTAAGAGATTTTGATGTAACAATGGTTAAACTGATATAGTAATGATCTGATTCAAATACAACTAAGATTTTTAGATTTTTAGATCTATGCTAAGCTCAAAATACCTCCTCTGATCAATATTCAATTCAATCCTTCATATCCTCCAACTTATTCAACTCCGTGATTCCCTAATGCTTGGTAATGCCTACAGTTCAGCTTGGTTATGTTTGTAACATGTTTGATCAATGGTGCATGAAAATAGTCCTTTCACACAAATTCTCCTATAGTGTCAATAATCCCAGACTCAATAATGAATCCTATGTCTCTTTAAATAGATAACATAAACCATTTTCTTATCATCCATTGGATTTTGCCTCTTAATCTCCATCGTTCATTTTGTCGCTTCAAGCTTCCTCGACAGTTGTGTCTATAACACATTTCATTCTTCTTCATTTGATCAACCTTGAATTTTGTCAGTCATTAGATCATCATAACAAACTTCATCTTTTACCTCAGAATCATAAGCAATTGTCCATCTCATCAATTCAGTCAGCTGTTATAAACTTTAATTGTTTCTTTCACTTGGTCAATACTAGAATGTGTCGGTGAATACTAACTCAATTAATACTACACTCAATATACACTACACTAGCTCGGTGTATACATAAATCTTCAATTATCGACC